>JAXCGZ010018370.1:0-17886 GCA_037179515.1 Halocaridina rubra | reverse complement strand
TAACTGCTGATTGCTAGGGGTGAGAGATATGGTTTTTCCCCAAGACAGAAGCTCTTCGAATGGGCTCATGAGAAGATGGTTGAACGCCGAGATATGCTGGAGAAGAGAGCAAGTGATGAGGCACAAGCACAACGTAAGGAGGCACAAGCACTTAGGTCTTACCGGGTCATCCTTCTTGAGTGTGGGTGCATGGCCGTAATAAGGCTTAGGAGTGTGAGGAGGAGGAGCTGGACGATTGAAGTTCTGCGAGGGGCTCTTGTGCTTCCCGTTCCTGTAATCTCTATTTCCGGATAAAGTACTACTGTCTGGGATTTCCGCTCGAAGCCGAGCAAGCACAAGCTCAACGTAAGGAGGCACAAGCACAACGTAAGGAGGCACAAGCACAACGTAAGGAGGCACAAGCACAACAATTTCATTTACTTTAAAAGAAAAATTTTATTTTCATAAACACAGATCTAAACAAATCAAAATCTTACAGAAGGACTAGAATCTTTCATCACTCGTTTTTCGAACTAAAATTGTCAGAACATTTTGGCGGCCAATTGTAGCAACAGGCCTGAAGGCTCTAAAACTCACAGTTGGTCTAGCAGGAGCCGTTCTGAATCTCTGAACTACAGGACCCCTGACAATAGTCTTCCGAGCTGGGACAATAGGTCTCGAAACAGATACAGATTTTCGTACTGCAGGTGCTGTGTTTTGTAATATCACTCTCTCGAGGTCACCATCATCATCTATGTAGCTGAAAACAGCATAAATGTTTATATTGATATATGTCATTCAAACTCGTCAGGGGAATATTTGTATATTGTTCACGGAGTTATAAGGGAATCCAGGTAAAATAGTCACAGAAAGAATTGTAACTTAACCTAATTTAACCTACATAACCTATCCTAAGTTAACGTAACCTATACATTTTTACCGGTCATTCTTTGTCTTGTGACTTTGTCAGCCACAAGTTATACATAGTGTTTACAGTACGGAGCAGAAGAGTACAGTATTTTTCTGTAATATTCATCTGTCTTTTCTTAGTTCTTTGCCAGACTTGTGTGCTTGATATGATGATCATTCAGTCTTTATACTTACGCTACTCGAACGGTACGGCAGCTGGCCACACCAATAAGAGCCAATAATACGACACGACCTGCGGTAAAAGACAAACTCACTTACATTACTGTTTGTAACCATCCGGTTGTACATATTTGTGTTTTTCAGCTGTACTTGATTGCCAATATGGATATATTTTTTTTAGATGATTTTGCAAATTACTGTATAAGCTCTTCAGATAGACACATAAATGGTTGCAAATTATAATGCTGAAAAGACAGTTTTAATTATGATGTAATTTAAATAGCAACAGTATTTGAAATAACTTTGATTTAATATCTTTATAGTTTGTTTAGGTAGTTCTGACCAGAAACTCTCATATAGGAAACATTATCTCTGCTACTGTTTAAATTTAAGAATGGTAGCACCAATTTTTATACCAACTTTTAAGCAACTTTATAAAGCTACAGTTCCAACTTCAAATTGAAAGATGATCTGGTTTTACGTTACGAACTCTCTTTCTATCAAGAGCTAGGATGCTGCCTTCTTTCAGTGGATATTGGTTTTAGCAATGTAACCGTTTCCTTGACTGAATACCTTTTATAACCTTAGACCGTGGTGGGTTTCAAACTGACAACCTGGTGAATCAGAGTCACACATGTTACCAACCCAGCCACAGTGGCTAGTAAGTTGTAAATTAAATATACTCACAAATTTCATGGTGTTGAGGTGTTGGTGTTTGGATGTTCACTTGAGGAAGTTGCAGGAAGTGGATAGGACCTGTTGACCAACTGATTATGTCAAGGACAGTCCAAGGCTCCTTTATATATGTATCCTGAAGTATGGGAACCTTGGCTTTGAAGGTACTCAAGGTGAGGGACAGTTCTGCGGGCTGCCCAGCTTGTGGGTATATATGATGTAAAGAGTTACGCAGACATGGTAAAAAGTTGCTAATGGAAGTAGGGCTCTAACTGAATTATATAATCATAATTATTATTATTATTATTATTAGTAGTAGTAGTAGTAGTAGTAGTATAGTGGTAGAAGTATAAATAAAAACAGTAGTAGTAGTAGTGCATATGGTACAATCCTATGGCCTTTAAATATGGTCAGCCTAATTTTATTTACTTATTCATCTATTTATTTATTTGTTTTAATTTATTAATTTGTTTGCTTATTTATGAGATGGGGTGAAATGTTCTTCTGGTGAATGTGCTTATTTATGAGATGGGGTGAAATGTTTTTCTGGTGAATGTGTTAGTGCTTTGACTCATCCATCCCCCATACTTGTTGGGTTTACAGCTATTGTAGAAGTATGTATGTTTGTTTGTTTATATGTATGTATGTATTACTTTTAACTACTCTTGCTAGACCTGTAGCATGTAGCTGATTGAAAAGCAAAATTCTCACCTGTCGTACTTCTTCCTGAACATATATTTACAGAAAATTAAATTTTCTGTAACTGAATATCGGCAACTTTCATTACGTCTTTGCTTATTAAGCTTCTCAACAGTCACCATGTTTAAAGAAACTTTGAAAAAAATAAATACAAAAATTAGGGCTTACAAGAAGTCAATAAAAACGTGGGAAATATTCTCATTGTGTAAATTTCACTATTTTTTTATGAGTGTGACACCAGGGCGGACAAATAAAATTGACCTCTCTGGGCCTGGGCACGGAGAAAACTTAGAGAGAATCAAAGATGGGAAGTGTTGTGACTTGTCAGATGTGAGGGGATGATAAGAGATATGTAACAAATATCAAAGAATATTCGGTGTATATATAGACATAGGAATAGAACCATAACTGCAGGTAGAGTTAACATCGAGCTGTCCTGAAAACTCATTACATTTCTAAAGACCTTCAGTTGTGGTATCACAACGGGCGACTAGTTCCATGGGCCAACTTACTTTATGATGATACAGTGTTACCTCCCTTATCGCGGTAGTTCGGTTCCGGGACCCGGCGCGAACCAGGAAATCCGCGGAGTAGGATCAGCCTATATGTACATAGATATTTTAATGTATTTTTACGTTTACACTGTATAAACCCTCCCTGTACTGTTAAAAAAACACCCTTTTCATTATAAATAACAGCAAGCAACGTAACTTTTTATGAAAGTGGTAGGAAAACTTACCGTGAATGAGGTGATGATGACTTGACATACATAGGTGCAGTATTTTACAATAATTTTTACGTTTACGTAAAATAGCAGCAGACATCCACAAACTTTTTTCCTTCTTTCCACATATCTAAGAGTTTCACTTTATCTACAATGGTTAACATTTTCCTTTGCCGCTTAGGCTCACTACAAGAAGCCTTAGAAGATGAAGGATGATTGGGAGGCATTGCAAAAGTTAAACTATGCGAGTAAAAAAATCACAAGCAAAACATATTAATAATAATAAGCACAACGTGAATGGCGCACACGAGTGAGGCGAGACAATGGAAGATGGTGGAAGCCTTTGTCCGAAACGCTGATAGCGGTATCGTATTTTACATGTAGCAATACTGTTAGTATTTATGTTTTTTACTATTTTTTACTGTTTTATTATTCTTAGGCTAAGAAATACGTTTTTTTTATCAATAAAATCATGAAACTACTGGAAATATAAATATATATGCTAGCTCATGTAGCTGCGACCCCAATACATTGTACGCAATCGAACACAAGCAAAATGTTTAATAAGCACAACATGAACGGAGCACACATGAGTTAGACTGAACGAGTCTTTGTCCAAAATGCTGATAACGGTATCGTATTTTACATGTTGCAATACTGTTAGTATTTATGTTTTTTACTATTTCTTACTGTTTTATTATTCTTAGGCTAATAAATACGTTTTTTTATCACTAAAATCCTGAAACTACTGGAAATATAAATATATATGCTAGCTCACGTAGCTGCGACCCCAATACATTGTACGCTATTGAACACTATTTCACATGATGCAATACTGTGAGTTATACTGTACGTACGTATATCATTCAGTTATTAGTACAATGTATATTAATTTAAAATTCATTTACTTATTTGATGATTGTACAAAAGCTATTGTATTTATTCATTGTAATTTGGACCAAATATTCCTTTTGTAAAGATTATACTGTACTTTTCAAAAGAGGTGGTCAATAAACGTATCTATCTATCTATCTATCTAAATTTATGTTTTTTACAATTTTTTACTGTTTTATTATTCGTAGGCTGGGAAATATTTTTTTTTTTATCAATTAGATAATGAAATATGTTTTTTTTTTCAATAAAAAAAATTAAAATACTGAGAATTTTTTTTTTTAATATTTTAATATTTTTGCATATACCCATGAAATAAAATAATAATTTATCAAAAAAAAAACGCGATACAGTGAGAACACGAAGCAAGAAACGCGAGTAACCAGGGGAACACTATATATATCGCCAGTGAAATTTTTATGAACATTGAAATTTACATATTTTATTGAATTATAATAGTAAAATGCATGAATATAGCCATACATATTACAGATGGTCTGGGAAGACGTCACATTCCTGTTTGAGAGAGAAGAATGTAAGCAAAATTTATGTGTTGTGGAATTAAACTGTGTTACCACATAGAAGATTGACAAACTTAAACTGCACACACACATAGACATTAGACGATACAGAACACAGGAAGAGATGGGAAAGATCAAAAACTTGTTGGAAGAGGCAAGAAGGTTAAATGAGGAAAGAAATGAAGAAGAGAAGAAAAATTTTCATTTCAGAGTTCTTCCAGACAAAGGGGAGATAAAGAAGATAATGACAGAAGATCAGGGGATGGGGCCTCATTAAGATTGTTATACACAAATGCTGATGGATTAGCTGGTAAGGCAGTAGAATTAAAAGATGGGATTCACAACAGTAAGGCAGATATAGTAGCAATTACAGAGACTAAGTTGAGTGAGGACATAAACAGTGTCACAGTTTTTCCTAAGGGCTTCAGAATATTAAGGGTTGAAAGATCTGAGAGGACTGGTGGAGGGATAGCACTGCTCATAAGTGAAAGGATTCAAGTTGAAGAAATAAACTTGGCTATAGAAAGTGAGTTCAAGGAATTTCTTGTTGCTCGCATAAATACTGGGTCAGAGAGCATAATAATAACTGTTGTATATAACCCACCAAGGAACCAGAATAGGCTAGAAGTTTATGAGGAAAGTCATATAGGTACTATTGAAGTCATAAACTCAGTTGTTAACATGGCACGGGAGAGAAAATGTAGGATTTTGATTATGGGAGATTTTAATCATAAAGAGATAGATTGGATAAATCTTGACCCACACAGTGGTGAGGACTCATTCGGGGCAAGATTCCTAGATTGCATACAAGGGAATTTCCTACACCAACATGTAATGAAACCAACGAGGGCCAGGGGTGGGGATGAGCCATCACTACTTGATCTAGTATTCACAGATAATGTGTTGGATATTGAAAAAATTGAGTATGAACCACCAATTGGAAAGAGTGACCACTGTGTGTTGTTGATGGAGTATATAATTGAAGATATTCTGCCTGAGAGTAGAGGCACTGAGGACATGGGAGGAACTATCCGAAAGGAGATTACATCAAAATGCATGAGCTTTTTGCAGTTATTGACTGGAGAACCTTATTTGACAACAATCTGTACAAGAAATGTTCCATACTATGATCAGATGGGTGATGATAATTCATTTAAAATCGTGAGAAAAAGTGGAGGTTTTATTACTCAAACTTAGATGTCCGACATGGCGTGTTCTACTCCAGTGAAAACAACAAAACAATAGCGCAATGCAAAGCGCACGAATTAATCAGCTCAAAAGTTATACATAACATTCCTCCCTCCAAGAAAAGACATACAAAACTTATCAAAAATGGATCAGAAAAATATCAACATACAACAATCATTATACAGAAATATCAATATATTATGGCAACAAAAGACATTACAAATTTAATTTTTCTGGTGGCTTAATAATTCTCTTTGATCTCCGTAATACTGGAGATGGTGATACAATCTGTTTATCATTCACACCACACCTTTCAGTTTCTGAGACTGTGTCTTCAGACTCAATACAATTACTATCAGGTTGAACTGAAACATCACACTTTTGTGAAGATACTTCAACATCATTAGTGGAACTAGAGGCATAGGAATAATTACTTACATTCGAAGAACCTAAAGGCATTGGAGACTCTCTAGGTGTCTTAATACAAGTACCAGTAAATCTAGGCATAAGCTGATCATGATGCCTCTTCCATGATATATTACCAAAATCATGAACTTGCACCAAATAATTTCTTACACCAAGCACTTCAATAATTTTACCTTCAATCCAAGACTCTCCCTTCCCAAAATTTTTAGCAAAAACTGCATCACCAACATTGTACATATTTGTCCCTTCAGAGAAAACTTTCTTTGACAATTTTTCCAGGTCTCTGTCTTTGTTAGGGGAACATTTTACAGATACTAAAGTTGTTTTAAAACATCTTCCAAATAGTAACTCTGCTGGTGATTTACCTATACCACTATGCATACTCTTTCTATAATTGTACAAAAATCTACAGATTCTAGTATTCAATGATCCACTGTTGAATTTACTTAAGCCCTCTTTTAAAGTTCGAACTGCTCTTTCCGCCAACCCATTAGATGATGGATTGTATGGGGCAGGAGTTAAATGTTGAATACCATTTTTCTTATAAAAAACTTTAATTTCCTCGGACACAAAATATGGAGCATTATCCGAGACAACAATGTCTGGAATACCAAAATTAGAAAATGTTTTTCTAAGCAATTCAATGGTAACACTTGAAGTCATTGAACTAGTAACTTGAACATCTAGAAACTTAGAATATGCATCTACAATTACAAGAAAATATTTGTTATTTATGGGTCCAGCATAGTCAATGTGAAGTCTTGACCATGCCTTATCAGGGGTAGACCATGACAACACAGGAGCTTGGTTTGGTTGAAAATTTTTAAAACAAACTGGACAATTCTTTGTAATTTCAGAAATATCTTGGTCAATTTTAGGCCACCAAACCCAATTCCTAGCTTCTGCTTTCATCACATTTATCCCATTATGACCACTATGTAAGTGCTCAAGTATTTTACATCTTAAGCTGGTAGGTATTACAATTCTGTTTCTGTACAAAATTACATTGTCATATAAACTAAGATCAGATTTAACAGAACCATATTCATGTAATCTCAAATCATTTGTAGACCAACCAAATCTTATATTATGCATGAGTTGACCCAAAACCTCATCTTTCTGAGTACAATTTCTGATTTTTGAAAAAGAAATATCTTCAAAATCTAAAGCTTCAACTAACTTAATGTATTCATTTGGAGTCATGGATTTATGATCATCATCACTAGGCAACCTGCTAAGGGCATCAGCCACAACATTTTCTTTACCCACTTTGTAAGTAAGCTCAAAATCATATTGAGAGAGAAACAGTGCCCAACGCTGAATACGAGCATTGGCATTAGTAGGAATATGACGCCCTTTGCCAAATAAACCTAAAAGTGGTTTATGGTCGGTCCTTGCTTCAAATTGTCTTCCAAGTAAAAAATATCTAAAGCGATTCAACCCAAAAACTAAGGCAAGCCCTTCTCGGTCAATTTGAGCATAGTTCTGTTCAGCTGATGTCAGTTTTTTACTAGCAAAATAAACTGGTAATTCTCTTCCATCAATTTTTTGCAACAATACACATCCTACACCAATAGGAGACGCATCCACTTCAACAACTAGTGGACTATTACCATCATAATTAGCCAAAAGGGGACCTTTTGATAAATCCGATTTTACAATTTCAAAAGCTTTGTTTTCAAGTTCAGACCATTTAAAAACTTTATTCTTTTTTAGCAATTCATACAAGGGGGCCAGCTTGGAAGAAAAATTCTTAATGAATTTACAATAATATGTCAACATTCCAATAAAAGATTGCAACTCTGCAACAGAAGTAGGGGGTGGAGAATCTAGAATAGCTTTGACCTTCTTAGGGGAAGGTTTGATTCCTTCACCTGAGATACAAAATCCAAGATATTCTAAAGAAGAAACCTTAACAGCACATTTTTTCTTGTTAATCTGAACATTATGCTCTTGCAAAATTTTTAACACTTCAATAAACCTAAGATCATGCTGCTCTTCAGATTCACCACTTACAATAATGTCATCCAAATAAGCATCAACTCCCTCTACATCTTTCAACAGGTTAGCCATAAATCTCTGAAATATAGCTGGTGAAGAAGAAAGACCAAAAGGTAATCTTTTGTACTTAAACAAACCTTTATGTGTATTTACTACTAAATACTTTTGGCTTTCTTCACTCACAGAAATCTGTAAATATGCATTTTTTAAATCAATAGTAGAAAAAATCTTTCCCTTACCAATAGATGCTAACAACTCATCTGTTTTAGGTAATGGATATTGGTCACATGATATACATTTATTCAATTCTTTAAAATCTCCACAGATACGTACAGACTCCTTATCCGATTTCAACACAGTAACAATGGGGGCAGCCCACTCACTATGGTTAACAGGCTCAACTATATCATCTACAATCAGTTTATTTAAAGCATCTTCAACTAAAGGTTTATAGTGAATTGGAACTGATCTGTGTTTTCTGAATTTTGGAACTACATCACTCTTAACATGAATGTGAGCTGTAATATCTGAAATGGGTTTATTAGGATTAACTTCATAATCATTCAACAATTCTACCACAGAACCATTGACTTTAGAAATTTTAGAAGAATCATTAATACCAGACAAATAAATACCTATTTTTGGCATCAAATCTTTGCCACATAAGTTAGAATTATGATTCCCTACAACATAAAATGTCTGTTTCACTTGCAGAGAATTATAGTAAACATCCACTCCAACTTTACCCAAAACATTTATTTTGAGATCATCATAAGCATTTAACATTTTATTACAATCTACAATGGACAATCCCAAATTATGAACCCAATCTTTAGTCAAGGTACTCACAGCAGCACCTGTATCCACCTCAAAAGGTACAAACTTACCATTAACCAAAATATTCACTTCATCTTTACCAATAGCATTGACATTTTTTACTGACAACAGTCTTTCTTCATCAGTATCACTGGAAACTGCTACCTTGTCTACTGCTTTAACTTTAACCTTATGTTTTTTCTCAGAAGCCTTATTAAAACTTTCTTTTACTGGCTTTGGCTTCACATTACCTTTGACATCTTTTGAAGCCTTCCAACAAACTTGTTTTAAATGTCCTTTCTTACCACATAAATTACATGTTAAATTCTTAAAGCGACATTTTGCACTATCATGAGGGTAACCACAGTGTTTACAAGAAACTGACTTACTCATGGGACCATTGGTTGGGGTTTTAACCTTTTGAACAACACCAGCCTTTTCAGAAACATAAGCTTGTTCAAAATTCAAAACTCTCTCAACTATTTGGATAGAAGACATAACCTTCAAATTTAAATTTTCAGCAACCAGATTTGAAAAATAAACCTCATTTTCAAGAGCCATAAACAACTGATCCCGCACACGAGAATCAAAGTTGCTACCAAAATCACAGTCTTTGGCTAGACACTTCAGGTCTGCATACAAATCTTTTAATGTCTCACCTCCTTTTTTCCTCCTTTGTTGAAAAGCCAATAAACTTCTATGATAACTAGGCTTTACATCATAATGTGCCTTAAGTAATTTGCATAAATCCTCATACGACTTAGTATGTGGTAAATCTGGGGCACAAATGTTTCCTAAAATAGCATAAACTTCAGTACCAATAGAAACCAGAAGTAAATTTTTTTTACTATTTGCCTCAGTTATTTCCAAATTTAAAAAATTTGCTTCCAACAAACTTAACCACAATTCAAAAGAAATCTTTGAAGGATTAAAATGATCAATGTTCACTCTGCGGTTAGCCCTATTTTCATTTTCTTGAGGCATGATTATAGGCTAAGTCACTGGGTGAACTGGTAATAATCTCAAAATACACAACATGCAATCATGGCACAGACAGAATAGGCTAAATATTATAGCACTGACAACATAAGCTAAACATCATAGAACTAGGCTAGGCCTATATGCAATTTGTTTTACTCCACTCAAAGCACTGGGGTTAAGCACCATAGCTTACGGTAGGCTAGGATCAATCAAGGCTACCATCCAAAACATGGAAACAAGGTTACCGATAAACACAATTGGCCTACCATAGGCTATGATCAATCTAGGGTACACCTTGGAAAATAATCACTATAGCTTTCCAATCTTGAAAAAATCGTCAGCATTAGGCTTAAACAGTTATAATACGGCATCTATGAAGGCTCCAATGCTAACTGCAAAACTTGATCAAAACAGCCTATGGAGGGTGGCCACGGGAACGAAAATCTCGGAAGTCAGAAGCTTACCCAATTTACCGGCTACCTCAAAACTGCAAAAACTTCACTTAAATACTGCAAACCAGAAGTTCCTTTTGCTACTGCATTGGTCCTTTGTACCTCGTCGCCATTTGTTCCATACTATGATTAGATAGTTGGGGATAATCCATTTAAAATCGTGAGAAAAATTGGAGGTTTTATTACTCAAACTTAGATGTCCGACATGGCGTGTTCTACTCCAGTGAAAACAACAAAACAATAGCGCAATGCAAAGCGCACGAATTAATCAGCTCAAAAGTTATACATAACATCATTGAAGATATTCTGTCTGAGAGTAGAGGCACTGAGGACATGAGGAGGAACTATCCGAAAGGAGATTACATCAAAATTAATGAGCATTTTGCAGTTATTGACTGGAGAACCTTATTTTACAACAAATCTGTACAAGAAATGTATGACATCTTTTGTGAGAAATATGGGAAGATAGTAGATTGCTGCATACCTGTCACCAAAGTAGGTGTATTCATGCCAGAGAGAAATGGTTCAATAATGAGTGTAAAAGAGCTAAGGAGTGGAGAGACAAATGCTGGAAAAGGCATAGGAGGAGAAAAACAAATGCCTGGCAAACCTACAAAAGAGCAAGAAATTACTACCTAAGTAAAAGGAGAGAGGCAAAGAGAGACTATGAGACTGACATCACCAGGAAGGCTAAAGAAAATCCCAAGCTTTTCCACTGCTTTATCAGAGGAAAACTGAAGGTAAAAGAACAGGTTTTAAGGCTAAAGAGAGCGGATGGAAGCATCACTGAGACGGATGAAGAGATCTGCAAAGAATTGAACAAGGAGTTTCAGTCAGTATTTACAGTAGAAAATACCCCACCCCCTCAGATTGCAGTGATAGAAGCTCAAGGGCCGGTATTAGAGAACATCAACCTTACAGCCACAGAGGTATGCAAAGCGCTGATGGATTTAGATGTTCATAAAGCTACAAGTCCTGATGACATATCCCCTCATGTGCTTAAAAAATGCGCAAACACAATATCAGTGGCACTAAGTATCATATTTAAGGAGTCACTGGAGTCGGGGGAGATTCCAAGATGCTGGAAACGAGCAAATGTGATACCTATCTTCAAAAAGGGAAGGAGGGATATGGCTCTGAACTATAGACCAGTTTCCTTGACCAGCATAGTTTGCAAAGTTATGGAGAAACTACTAAGGAAACATATCTCTCTTCACTTGGAATCCTTCAACTTTTTGTCAGTGAGGCAACATGGCTTCAGAGAAGGTAGATCAACAGTAACAAACTTATTAGAATTTTATGATGAGGTAAGCCAAATCTTACAGGAAAGAGAGGGCTGGGCAGATTGCATATTCCTAGACTTCCAGAAAGCGCTTGACACTGTTCCACATGGGAGACTTATTAGGAAGCTGCAATCAATGGCTAGAATAGGAAATGTCTTGGAATGGATAAAAACTTACTTAGAAGGAAGGGAACAGAGGGTTAGAGTAAGACACTCAGTGTCTGAATGGAGAAGAGTTAGTAGTGGAGTTCCATAGGGTTCAGTTTTAGGGCCACTTTTGTTCCTTGTATATGTAAATGACCTACCAGAGTCTGGAAATTCATTCATGAATATGTTTGCAGATGATGCAAAGATTGTGAAGAAAGTAGAAAACGAGAACAATGATAGAGAACTTCAGGAAGATCTAAATAGTCTGCATGAGTGGTCAGAATAGTGGCTAATGAAATTCAATACTTCAAAATGTAAGGTAATGAGAATGGGTACAAGTGCAAGAAGGCCCAAGCTTGACTACTCGGTGGCTGGAGTACAACTTCAAGAGACAGAAAATGAGAGAGATCTAGGAGTAAACATATTGGCAGATTTGTCTCCAGAAATACATATAAATGGCATAGTAAGGGCAGCATATGCATTCTTATCAAATGTAAGGGTAGCCTTCAGGCACATGGACAAGGAAATGTTCAGAAATATTTATGTAACCTATGTGAGGCCAAAACTTGAATATGCAGCCCCTTTTGGAATCCACACTTGAAAAGGCACATAGCTAAGCTTGAAAAAGTTCAAAGACATGCCACGAAACTGGTGCCAGAAATACGCAATCTCAGTTATGATGAGAGGCTGAGGGAATTAGACTTACCATCACTCGAAGCTAGAAGATTGAGGGGGGATTTGGTGACAGTCTTTAAATTCCTTCATGGTTATGATAGAGTGGATAGCGATCGATATTTTGATATGGCTGGCTCTAGAACTAGAGGCCATAGTTTGACGCTTTGTAAGAAAACTTCTTTGCAGGATGTAAGGAAATACTTTTTCAGTGTAAGAGTAGTTGATAATTGGAATTGGCTAAGCGAGGAGGTTGTTAATGCTATCTCAATCCATAGTTTTAAGGACAGGTATGATAAGTATCACTAAGTATAAAATGGAACCGATCAGGAGACAGGAAGATACGAGCTTTGGGCTCTTTCCCGTAAACACAATTAGGTAATTACAATTGGGTAATTACACACACACACACTCTCTCTCTGAAATTGGTTTGAATTTATATATATAAAAATATATAATGAAGCAATAGCACTTGCTATATATAAGTTATATACAGTATGAAAGAAATTAATGTTGTTCTCATTATTCCGAATGCGTTGGAAATCGAGTTGGCAACAATGATAGCTTAGGAGAGTGTGATGGAAGTCTTGGTTAAAAATATGATCCAATAAATTGTCAAGTGAAAATATCGAAATTATCTAACTGATAGCTCAGTACTGTGATGTCGTGTGACTAGAGTGTTTTACAGTGTTTAAAATTACGTATATTTTGAGCGCGCTTTCGGCCCGATGTTTATTCTCAAAGTTGGAGAATTCGAGTAAGGGTTGATGCAAAGTCCATATTCAAGGTAAGTCATTTTATATTAGAAATTTGTCCTATTAATATGGTATTATAGCACTGTTGTAGAAGAATTTAGTGATCGGCTTTACATCATGGACTCGAATTTCTACCAATGCCCAGGACGGTGCCTTCTTGCGAAGCAGTTGTTTTTTTGGTGTGATCATTATCCAGAGTGAATACCCTTTCAAATCTCAGAACGTTGCAGGCCGTGAATTCTTGACCAGATGAATTTATTCAACCTTCCTGTTTATTGGAATAAGTTCTTTCAGTTAAGATTTGATTTATGCACTTTTTTAGAGTACTAAATTTTTTTGATTGGTTTCATTGTGGGTTGAATTATTATTGCAGTTGATTTTCCTGGAAGTCACAATTTTTTTTATTGTTGGACAGACTTTAGTTGATGGCAATGGGTACTTAACTAACCTTACTTAACTAACCCAACCTAGCCTTATCTAGTTCAATTAACCAAGCCTAACTCAAGTTTGCAGCCTCACTTCCGCATGGTAGGGTGAATTTGGGTGTTTATGTAGCAGCGCGGCTAATTTCAAGAAGTGATGGTGATGCAGGTCTCCCGGGTAGGCTGTGATAGGGTGCATAAAGTAAATCTTATCATAAATTAGGGATTGAATATGTAAAAAATGTCAATTATGACCTCGTTTTTTAAGTGTGTTGTGCAAATCTAAGTATCCTAACATGTCCCAACTGGTGGACATGGAAGGCAGCTCTTAGAAAAGTTGGAACTTGCCTTTTTGCAACTGCTAAGAAAGGCTAGGTTTGGTTAGGTTTGAATTTTCCTTTAAGCTGATAAAAGGGAGGTGCCAGTTTTCCAGAAGCTAGCATGACAGTAAACATTAATAACTGTTAGCGATGGTTGCGACTGAATTTGGGGGGTTCTCTACCAGAAATGGTTTGTTTATATCGATTTTGTTTCTTATATATCATTGATTTTAAGTAGTTTCTATTTGAAAAATGCATTTGTCTTTGGAAGAGGTGTGTGTGGATCAGAATCAGTGCTTACCAGTAGTTGTCTTTTTTTTTTTTTATTGGTGTAACATATCTTATTTTGTTCTGTTTTTATATAATGGTTGCTTTAGGCAATCCCAAATTCTAGAGAGGAGCTACTGCAAAGTTTGCCCTTTATTAATACACAAAGCTTTTTTAGGCCAACAGAGTGCCAAATGAGAAATCCGAGTTTTAATGGTTAACTCTAGGACAGTTACCTTTCAAAGTTCTTCCTTTCCTGCGGAGTGCCAAACAAGAAATATTGGCGTTTAATTGCAAACTGTACGGACAGTTACTTTTTATAAGGATTTTGATGGTTAAATATGCAGTCGATAACTTTTATTAGAGTTCAGGTACCACCTTGGTTTTTATTGGGTCCCAGTATACAGTCTTGATGGGTCTTTGGGAATATTGATAAATATTCAGTATGTACATTGCTCCCTCATTTATCGTGGGGGTTTGGATCCGAAACCCGCGGCGATAAGTGAAAAATCGCGAAGTAGGAACACCATGCTTATTATAGGTATTTTACATTTATTTTTACCTTTACTGCATACACCCTCTCTGCACTGTTAACAAACCACCCTTTACTCTATTAATAACAGTGCACAAGCGTAAATTTATATGAACGTGATATTATGAAGATTGAAAAAAAGCATTAAGAACAAACAGTTTTTAGCTCTTGCATGTAAGCGCCTTCGGGGACAACAAAACGAATATGATAAAATTGCAGCCGCCTGGGCTGTAGATTTATCGAAAATGGACTCTACTCAAGCTCTTTACGCTAAGAGAGCAATAGATGAAATAATCTTTGAAGGTGGGATGGGTACATTGCGTCGTGATTCTGTGGTCAATAATAACTCCAATGACACCTCTCATTCCCAAGTCATACCATCTACTTCACCTAACTCAGTGCAAATCATTCCCGTTCAAGGTACTTCACCTGAACAAAAAATGTCACATTTTTTTTCTTAATTTACATGATATATTTATAGGTTATTATTTAAAGTATTTCCGTAAGTGTATTTAATACATTTGTATTCCATTATGTAGTGATTGTTTAGTAAATTAAGCTAAGAGAAAATATTAGTTTTTCTTACCTTGATATAACCTTTGAGACGGCGTCTTGCTGATTGACTGAGGCGACATAGCACTTGGAAATTTCAAGTCTTCATATGTACTGCAAGTGGCCAAGAAACGAAGAGTTACTAATAATCTTTGCGTTACTGCAATACTCTCTATCAAATGTGTTTCCTTTTTTCTATTAATGGTTTTACCAATTTCAAAAGTTCATCAAACCCTACTCCATCTAAGCGAAGAAAATTTGTGAAATCAGTTGGCTTACTGAAACTAAGATTAGCTATCAGGTTTTCATGTGTGTATAAGTGTCTCATTTTAAACCATTCTTTCATCCACTTCTTTTTCTTGATTTTCTCCTCACAAAATAGAAAAACAACGTATATATAAAATAAATCCTCGTCAGAAACCATGATGTTGCCGCTGTGAAGTCCCAGAGAGAATGACTTGTATTGTCAATGTCACTGAGCAGTGTGAGGGCAAATAATTGCAGACCCCAAATATTGAGTCAATCTGATTGACGTCAGTATTACTGATAGTGTAGGGGCCGGTTTAGGCTTAGACTGACAGGAAGGTAAATCATCAATTAAATCACCAAGTGGGATTATATTTTGTTTGGATGATATTATTTACGGTTTATTGCATATATTCATATGTATTTGTGGAGGAGTGAGGTTGTCTATGCATAGTTCCTATTATGACCAATATTAATTTCCATAATTGTGTTTTTATCCATATATTTACAGTTTCTTCCCGAGGTGCTCACTCATTATTATATTTGACCTTTTTAAGTTTCAATTCACATAAATACAACACTACCCTCCAAAACCACGATCACACCGATTTGAATTGGAAAATTTTATGTACAACAATCTGTCTAGGATCTCATTTTATTTCAGATAAACATCAAAGTTCAATTTTCATATTTGTGATTAACATTTTCATATCATCAAAGCATGATCACATTTATTTAGCATCAATATGTTAAATTTTTTAACCATCATTGTATTTATTATTCTACTGGTTATGATAAACTCCCAGATACTTTTGGGTCCTGCCCAGGAATGTAAGAAAGTCAGATACATTGTCAGAATTCCTTTTTCTTCCGTTTGCCAATTTTCTTGTGTCTCAACAGGCTTTCACATGCATATAAAGGGCTCTGCCCTGTTTTTCAAAGGATTATGACTGTCTTCACTTTAGCTATTTAGCAAATTTGTAATATGCTTGTCTTATTAGAAGTACTTCTGTTCTTTAGTATTTTTGTCTAACCTTCAGATAAAAATTCAGGCCAATCTTTAGCTATGGCTTCCAAGAGTCGGATATCAAGGTTGTTATTAGGTTGTGATTACGTATATATTCATCTATGCAGCTGGAATCCATATTTCCTGCTCCTGAAAAAAAATAGGTGGGTATCTATGAAAGACAACCCCATTCTTATCTCACCACCCACGTATATTTCCATTATAAATATGCGCTTTTACTTCGTGTTTAGATGAGGGTGGGATAAGTTTCCATTTGCAAATGTTAAAGTTATACATTATTTCAATTAAATTAGCATATTATTCACCATTATTATCTTTTATTACTAGTGTTATTCACGACAATATTAAATAGTCCAACGTAGCTAAGACATTCTTTCACCTTGCCTTTGATTTTAACTGCAATTCAGATATTAAATTACGAGCATAAGATATGCGTAAGAGCGACGATAGTGTTTAATATCTGGTTTAGATATTACTGCTGGTCGTCTGGTGGTATCGAAGTGATGGAGCTCATATATTAGCTCTTGTAACACTTTTTATTCATTGGATGTTCCATTCAAGGCTTCACAGAAAATATACTTAAATGTTCAATACAACGTGTCCTTCAGCAACACTATATTTCTCTCATATGATTTTATTCATTCATATGGATTCTTCCTACTCCATTTTGGTTACACTGTAGTGGCATAGTGTATTTTCTTTCTTTATTTGGAGTGTTGTAGTGGTATGATATGTGTCTTCTTTATTTATATATTAATTTATTTATTAATTGATATATATATATATATATATATATATATATATATATATATATATATATATATATATATATAAATATATATATATATATAAATATATATAAATATATATATATATATATATATATATATATATATATATATATATATATATATATATATATATATATATATATATATATATATATATATATATATATATATATATATATATATATATATATATATATATATATATATATATATATATATATATATATATATATATATATATATATATATATATATATATATATATATATATATATATATATATATATATATATATATATATATATATATATATATATATATATATATATATATATATATATATATATATATATATATATATATATATATATATATATATATATATATATATATATATATATATATATATATATATATATATATATATATAT
>JAXCGZ010018369.1:15000-17917 GCA_037179515.1 Halocaridina rubra | reverse complement strand
ATTGGGTATTCAAATAAGATGCATATATATTCCAGATAGATATCTGTGGTGTACGATATAGACATACTAAAACAAACAAATCATAAAGATGAGTGTACTATTAAAAATTACAAGTAAAATCTTCCTTTAAGAGTAACTTCTTAAGATTATATTTAAAAGTATACACTGAACCAGCATTTTTTAGTTCTCTGGGAAGCTGATTATATAAATGAGGTCCACGAAGTTTATATCTCTTGAGCCAATATCAGTTTTAGACCTTCGTACTAATAAATCTTCCCCTTGACGGGTAGTTAACCCGGTAACTGAGCTTACTGTAGAAAAATTATACAAGCAATCAGGAAGATTGTTTCTTAGTATATTAAAAACAAAGGTACATATATCAAAAACATATTCATCTCTAATCTTTATCCATTCTAGATCTTTTAAAACAGGAGAGATGTGCTCGTCTTTTCTTACATTGCCAACAGCCACTCGTGCTGCAAAGTTTTGTAACTTTTGTATTCTTTGTAATTGAGTCTTATTTGTACATCCCCAAACTTTGAGACAGTAATTAATTAAACTCATAGCTAAGGACTGGACAATTATTATACGAGTTGATGTTTCAAATGAGTCTTTTACCCTATTTAGATATATTAGAGTACCCATTACTTTTTTATAAATTTCATCTATATGCATTTCAAAATTCATGTAACGGTCAAAATAGACACCTAGGTTCTTTACCGAGTTCATTGGCTTAATGATATTACCGTTAAAATTTACCATGTCCAAAATTTATGGACAAAAACCACTTAGCACCACAGCAAAACCGACAATTCCAATGGCATGATGCCTAAAATTTCTAAAAATTCATGTGAGAACTTTAAGCATAGTGCCGTAGCCCTAGCAAACATGTCGTTCCATGCTGTGTTAATAATATAATAACAATAACGACGTTGGCAGGTGATCTCGTAAGTTAAGTTGGCATGTCGTACTTCCATTAGTTTGATTAATGGTATGTTGTTATGGCTGTTAAAGGACATCAAAATAAATAAATCGTGCAGTTGGCCGCGACATTTTTTTTTTTTTTATGAATTACTATTTGTATGTTTTATTTATTTTTATTTCCGCGTATGTAACATTTCTTTTAAGGTAGAGTAGATACAAAGTCAATAACTATATTCACAACTAAAAAAATATATAATGTTTTTAGTTTCCTTTTTTTTTCTTCTGTATATTTATAAATTTACATATCTATGAAAAGAACAATAAAATATTCATGTAGGCCTATGTCTTCGACTAAATTCTGCGTTACAATGACAAATCATTATCAAGGGATTTTTTTTTATTTCAACCAATACCAATGAAAATATTTTATCACATTTTTTTTTACTACAGCGACAACAATAACATTTTTTAAGTTTGCATCTTACATAATTTCGTTAAAAAAAAATCAGGCCTATTCCGAATACAACATTAAAATAGAGTAAATGTATCAAGAGCCTAAAATATTGACTGAAATCGTCCTGAACAAACAAAACTACTATATACAAACTTCTCTCGAGAATGTAAACACCAAACAAAGAAAACAAGCATAGGCTTAGATTTACTCTACCAGGGTGTAAACAATTGTTTCGATACACTCTTAGAAATATCTTAGATCTCGAAAGCTTGAGAAAATAAACCGGCTGAACTAACACCTACTAAGGGATAATAACAAGATAATTGTATGTAAGAGGTCAAAGTGGCACAGTATCTTCTAGAGTAGGCCTATAGAGTTCACTGCTACAAAGCCCATCCAAATTATTCGAAGAGAGTATATATATATATATATATATATATATATATATATATATATATATATATATATATTTATATATATATATATATATATATATAGAGAGAGAGAGAGAGAGAGAGAGAGAGAGAGAGAGAGAGAGAGAGAGAGAGAGAGAGAGAGAGAGGAGAGGAGAGAGAGAGAGAGAGAGAGAGAGAGAGAGAGAGAGAGAGAGAGAGAGAGAATTTAAATTACATTGCAGCAAAATAAATAATAAAAATACCTAAACAGGCTATAATATTAGCCATAACGCAGTACATATAAAAACAACTAATACACGAGCGATAATCAAGGAAAACTGATCCTACCCTTATAGTTCTCATTCATACATCCTTTTAGTCCTCTTTCCTAGAACGTCATTATTGCTCTTCCTCTTCGTACTCTTTGGCAAGGTGTCAGTTGGCCAAGTACTGCTCTTGCCTGCCAAAGAACCGCCAAGACTTATCGATAAGTAACCATCACTGATGGGCAGGTAGGTTGGTAACCCTTTACCAATGACTGACGACAGGGATATTAAAAATGACAGATCATGAGGGCCATCATTGGAGGAGTGAGTATCTCTCTCTCTCTCTCTCTCTCTCTCTCTCTCTCTCTCTCTCTCTCCTTAACTATCACTTAAAAAACTTATCATTCCATTATCGTAATATGAAATAATTTCTAAAAATAATGTAAATAAATGCGAAATTTCTCTCTCTCTCTCTCTCTCTCTCTCTCTCTCTCTCTCTCTCTCTCTCTCTCTCTATATATATATATATATATATATATATATATATATATATATATATATATATATATATATATATATATATATATATAACGTACTTATTCGTTGAAAACCAGTATGAAAAATCTGTTACCGTCAATGAAAAATACTTCAGACGAACAGTCTCCGGCACACATATACATTTAAAAGCCATATGTTTACCTCATCACTTAACTACTTATATATACCTTTCAATATAGATGATCCCATTCCTTAACCTATCACTTCATAATTCCATTTCCGACAATTAGGTCAAAGCCAAGCAAGCCAATAAGGTAAGCTTGGCATCCTAGCGATTATCACCTCACGGTTTACGTAAAAACATTGCTTATATTACGGTT
>JAXCGZ010018369.1:0-10000 GCA_037179515.1 Halocaridina rubra | reverse complement strand
ATATCTGTTTCTCTTCACTTTATGCTTTCTTGATGCCCAGGCCCGATGAGGGCTTTTTTTCCGTCCTGGTAAAAAAAAAAAAAAAAAAAGGACTCCCATCCCCTCCACACATATAATTACACAATGGTCAAGAGCTTGGAAACTGATAGATGAACACCGACAGATCAGTTAAGGTACGTCTGGCTCGGTGCGATTATCTTTCAACGATGATCGTCAAACGATTGTCTAGAGCACTAATTCTTAGTTCTTGAATGGGGCTGCTTTACTTCCAGCGACTACCGCGGCATACGCGAAATTGCTTTTTCACTCGCGCGCTCTACCACTGAGCTACCGCTGCCCTCTATCCTTCGAACAAATGACAAAATATAACACAACACTATGACGGAAGCAAGTATTGATGACGGCATTTTGCCAGTGAAGGCCGGAGTCATTGCACGCACACACATGTCATTAAGAAAAAATTAGTAATAATATAAAACATGTTCAACAAGAGAATAATAATAGTACTAATAATAATAATAATAATAATAATAATAATAATAATAAAGAGGAACTAAGGTGGAGAAAAATATACAAAAAATCTCCCCCAAATATATATATATATATATATATATATATATATATATATATATATATATATATATATATATATATATAAAGAGGGTAAACCGGAAGTATGAGATCGTTATTATAACAAAACTTCCCGACAAGAAGTTTAATGGCCCATAAAAGGTCAACCAATTTCTATAAATATCAGGAAATTATCATAAAATTGGGAAAATAAAACCATGAAATTGGATCTCGAAATCGACTTGACGTGCTCTCTGTCATCTCCCTGCCAATGAAAATTTTTCCTTTTTGACAGATTTTATAATAATAATAATAATAATAATAATAATAATGCAAGCTCTCTATTAATAAGAGCCACATATACGTATATAAAAACAACTCTGTTTGAAAAAGAATTTAACATCATCATAATAATAATAATAATAATAATAATAATAATAATAATCTAGGCTGTCTCTCTTAACGAGAATCTATACTATGTACACAAACATTACTATTTGGCATTTAAGCTGAAAATTAAACATTTATATTTCAACTCAAACTGTCCTTCGGATTGTTTACTTGTGCGAGCAGTTATATCTCAATTATTACTGCATGACGTATAAAAGGGGGCTACGGTAGCTCAGAGATAGAGCACGCAAGTTGGGAAGTAAATAGCCTGACAACGAGGGTTCGATCCCCACCGCGAAGTGCTTGGAAGGCCATCAGCCTTAATCCCCCTAGCTCTAATCTGGTCTACGTCCATCCTAATCACTGGGACTAATTGTGACGCAGAACAAATATGACATTGCTAAGAAAAATTAACAGAAACAACCCAGGAGGTCCAATCAGATATATCAGGATAGATTTACGCACTTCCTCGTCAGACTCTGTTGGAGATTTCAAGCCACAATAAAGGCAAAAATGGTGACAGCTATTCTGGCCAGGGATGAGAACATTACAGCTAGCGGCAATAGTAATATTACAGAAATTAAAATAACTAAATAAAATATGTATAATACATACTGATGAGTAAGTATGTTTACTAATGATGAACATAAACGCAGACACGACTATGTATGGAAAAGAGTACTAGTAAATGTGAACTTTGAATAATTAAATCTCATATGTATATATGAATTAGTTAATATGTCAATTAACAGAGAAAAAATCAAATACAAATTAAAAAAATTAAGAAAACAGTTGTAGCAGTAGTAGTAGCAACTGTCGCAATAGTAAACAAACGAACATTCTGAAGTGTACAAGGGAACGCCACATGGACAGCGGGAAAGGAACGTCTTGGCGTAAACAGAAGCAGGAGGGAGGAAGTAGGACGTAAATACATAACGGGAGGGAAGGGGGGGGAGAGAGGGGGCATTTGTAAACAATAAAAAACTATTAAAACTAAATAATAATAATAATAATAATATTAATAATAATGATAATAATTTATCACTTACGAGCTACTTATATCCTACAAGATGACGAGTGCACAAATATACCAATCCAGTGAGTGTAATGGTGATTGGAAAAACAAATCCTTCATAATGTGATTCGGTGACCGTAACCACTACATACATACACACCACTTTCTGTTGCACTGTGGGTCAACCCACTACCAATCACTTATGCAAAATGCAACATTTTTACACACTTCTTCACAACACATTATGAAAATATGTCACAATCAATATCCACTACTGTGTAGATTTAAACTAATTATTATCTTCAACACAATAAAATCTCCATAAATGGCACTAAACCGGAGATTTCAGAGATGAGTGTAGCGAGAGTGGAGCGTCATACTCCCTCTCACGACACTGGCTAAACAGGGACTGAGTCACTGAGCGTTTGTTGAGACGTCAACTGAGTTGAGTCTGAGAGGCTGAGCCGCCATCCTAACTCCCCGAGTGAGAGGAGTCTGTACGAAGACGAGACTAATCATCGTTCATATCAAGAGCATCACTTTTTTTTTCTAAAACATCATGGATTATTAAATTATATATATATATATATATATATATATATATATATATATATATATATATATATATATATATATATATATATATATATATATATATATATATATATATATATAAACTGAACACATACTATAATCTTTACATTAAAAATAAGAATATGATATAGTGGTCATTAGATCTTGAAGACAATCAAATATACAGTATGGCTGGACTATTTAATGCGATCACTATGGCAGGTTATGCCACATTTTATATCTATTCCAAGTTAATGTAAAATTAAGAAAAGATACATGTATTTACACACACACACACACCACACACACACACACACACACACACCACTATATATATATATATATATATATATATATATATATATATATATATATATATATATATATATATATATATATGCGCTTTAAAAACGGAAATACCAAAATTAATATATATATATATATATATATATAATATATATATATATATATATATATATATATATATATGGTAAGCAACATGAACGTTGTGAACATTAATTTTAAAGGACTGTAAGAAAAAAACCCTGATACTAATATGCAAACATTAGAGAAAAAAACGGCACAAAGGGGAAAAATACAAGAATTCCTTCAAAAACATATATATTGGAAACAAAATTAATGTCGCGGGATGAAGTACAGAGGAATATAAGAAAACACGTGCCTACGACCACAATAGCTCTCACCCCACCCCCTCACCCCAATAATCCAGCACCTCACATCGGCATAGCTATGGGGGCCACCCCTCCCTACCAAACACACAATACCACTAACCTTGTAACTCCCGAGTCCCCACTGCCCCCCTCCCCTCATTCCATTCCATTCATGAGACAGGGTGTCCAGGTGTGTAGATTAAGCTTTGGAGCGAGCCGCCCTCACAGACCGCCCACTTCTACCACCCAACACCTGGTTCCAGCTCAAAGTAACCTTCTCTTTGAATTACAAAGTCGACCAAAACATTTTTCCTCGACAATCCGCGGTTCAGGACTGGTTGTCCATTACATCTGATAGCTTTATTGTACAAGACTTGAACAGGACACTGACTAGGAATACAGGCATATGCTAAAACCAGTACGGCACTCAATGGCTATATTAGCACAGAGTAGTTGTAGATAACCGATATCAGGGATTCACACAGAAAATGGTACTAGTGTAGAACATGATTTCAAGAGATTAATTATTCACACGCGAACCAAAATTCACTCTTTTTTTATTTACTGAAACTGAAGTTCGTATTTGACCGCGCAAACCAACAATTCAAAAATTATTTTCCTCTTTGTGAATATAAAAGTAATTTTTATGCCTACACCAACACCGAATATGCTTGGATATTCGTTACACATCTCTTACTATCCCATCACATCTGACAAGTCACAACATTCCCCATCTGTTTCTCTTTTTTGTTTTCTTCGTTCCCAGGCCCGATGAGTGCAGATTTTGTTTAGTCCATTCTGGTGTCACGATAATAATAATAAAAAAAAAAACGACACCACTGCACACAGGACATAACTCACACCAAATAAAAGAATCAATATTTATTGACGAATAAATGAAAAAAGAAGCTAATACTGATTAGAATATACCCATAAAGGAACCACCAGTCATAATCTTGATCCTTAAACAGTCCAATGTTCGCCTGCTGCACCTAAAAATAGTGACAAATCCTATCCCATCCTGGTGATAAATCCTAACCAATCCTGGCATTAGACACCAAATGTCCACGCGATGAAAAGAATTCAAAAGAATGGGTAAGAGTGTTGATGAAGTAGCCGCCCCCATTACAAAACCAGCTAATCGCATTGACGCATAAAAATTAATGGCAGAGGAAACGGCCATAAGCCCCTTTGATATTCGGGTGAGATTAGTAAGCGTCTGGCATTCGTCAGAATTGCTAGGCCCATCTGCACGCCTGCTCTTTCCATGATTAACAAGAGCTTTATTAAAAAAAAAAAAAAAATAGAAGAGACTGGATGGAGTGATAGAGGAGGGTTTTACTCAATAGAACACCTTTTTCCATAGGCACAAAGGACAAGTAGATGATATATTGGAAAATGGTTAAACTCCCAAAGAAATATAACCTCATATAAAAATAACCCAGTAAATTGCAAGGTTAAGTTAGGTTAGGTGCTTGCCTTGTAAATATGAATAACTCTGGAGCACCCTAGAGGTTACTTATTTTTACAAGATCCGAAGAGATTACAAAGCAGATGGTGTTCAATAGAAATGAGTGGAGAAGGCTGGTCATGTTTAGCAATGCCACATGGAAAGTGTGAAAATACTAGAGAGGAATGAAGACGGATTAACCAAACTATAATTCCTGCATTCATAATTCCCTCAGGAATTCTTATAACCAATTTGCAAATGCGTCCCTGGCACATGAATGAATAATGACCCGCAAAAAGATTGCAAACAGGTAGTACCACACAGACTCGAAGTTAAAAAAACAAATAAACAATAAACACACATATGCGCACACACTTATTGCGCAGTTTACTCCGAGGTCAACGCGAAATGCATTATTCGACTTGCAAATTAACTCAACGACGATAACAAAGTCTGGAATACCAATCTATGAACATCGGAGATCCTTTAAATAAGTTTGACGTCAAACCAAAGTTAATTATCACCGAAAAATTTAATTCATGAATGGAGGCTGATCTCCGACAAGGTTTCACAAATACCTCTACCATGCGAGAATTGTTTGCAAAATTAATATGTAATTCTGATGACTTAGAAAACTAATTAGTTTTTACCAATCCGAATCGTAGTAAATTAATTTTCAAGAGAAAATTAATTTAGATAAAAACATTGAAGCGGCATCTCTTCCCTAATTTCAAATGTAAAATTCCACTGAAAAAATACCACAAAGTACTAGAAAAAAACAACAACAATGAGACTAATATATAAAGCAATTCTCCACCAACACCAAAACGCAATTTCCCACCCAACAATACCTTCAAAATTACCCCCCACAAATTCAGTAATAGTAAGCAGCATTTATTTCTATTACAAACCCTACTCTCTCTCTCCTCCTCTCTCCCGGCATAAGCGTGCAAGTAAATAAAAATCAATACAAGAGGCCGAAGGGGGGGGGGGGCAATATCCTGTTATTTCTCTTCCTCTTTTGCCGCTAATAATCTTGTTTTCTAAAGTTAGAGGGCAATAGGCGCAGCAGCAGCTGTGGCAGATGCTGTTATCTTCCTTTATATAAACCAGAGAAAGGGACGAGCGAAAGTTCACTACAAAAGACGAGAAATATTCTTCAGATCATCAGACAAAGAGGCGCATCTGCTCTGGAGATGCTATTCCTTTAATAAGCGTCATTGTGAAGAACTGCAACAGGTGTACGTTACCTGTCTCATTACTTACCTGCCTCATTATAATCAAAATTACTTGATATGAGTGATTGTGAAAACTCCAGTTGGTGTATGTATTACCTATTTCTTTGTATTGTCTTATAAACCCTTCACATCTGACGAGTCGCAATACTCCCCATCTCTTTTTCTCTTTATGTTTTCTTCAAGCCCAGGTTCGATGAGGGTAGATTTATTCATTTATTTTTTTTGTCCAGTTCTGGTGTCACATTCATAAAAAAAAACCAATTGCACTAACTAAGCTGTGGGAGGGGAATAGTTATCTCTGGCATTATTGTCATTCTAAGTTCTTCATAACGTAATAATGGCATAGAAGGTATGATTCACGTATTTTTATTAACTCCAAATTAAGACTTTCCTTTAAATCATCATTACGAAATCGGAAAAAACGTCTCTTTGAAATCTTCGGAAAAGAAGCTTAAGTTTATTCCTATAATATTTGCTGAACAGCAACAGAAACACATAAGCAAAATCCCATAAGTCTATAACTTTGGAGTGATTTGTCTTATGTTGTAAGATATGAGGCTATACAGTGCCTATATCGAAAAAATAATAATAATAATAATTATATATATATATATATATATATATATATATATATATATATATATATATATATATATATATATATATATATATATATATATATATATATATATATATATATATAGACACAAGTGTGCAAATAAGGAAATAAACAAAAGTTTTAGCAAGACTATTCCATGCAATATTATTTCTATAGCATGACTGTCAGACAACTCGAAATTTTATAGACACACATCTCATGTCTGATTCCTGTGGCAGAGGGTCGAACTTCTACTAGCAGTGTCAGACAACTTTATAGACACACATCCAAAAGTCTGATTCCTGTGGCAGGGAGGGTGGCATTGCTAAGCCTTCACAGGAAACCTTTCTTCCTCTTTCACCGACGACCTACCAACAGTAGGTCTACCTCCTCCACTGTCTATCTGCTTCCCCTTACAAACCGGGACTTGTTGACCCCACTGCTTAGCAACATTCAAAAATATTCTGATACGTATAAGGAGCTAGCCCATGAATGAATATGCAAAGTAAAAAGTTGAATGGATAAAAATATAGATTTGTAAATGGACTATTGAAAGGTCTAGGCCCAGTCAGGTCACATCTTTTAATACTTTAAAGATTATATTAACAGATATAAAGACTCCTTGGCAACATTCTAACCACTGGAGGAATAACGCAGCTCCACTTAGTGCCGGTAACAAGCTCAGCCTTGAAACTTTAATTTAATACCAACACTAGTCATCTGTCATATGCCAGCGAGAAACAGCGACCCCATATGAACAAAAGAAAAGTTGCTGATAAAAAGGATCGCTCCTTAGCAACGACAAAAGGGGGTCATTTTTTCCAAAAAGCACTTTAAAAAATATTGACGAGATTTTTGTGTTGAAAAAACTAGGAACACACGATGATTTAAACATTGCATAAATCAATATTAGAATATAAATATCACAGGAAACAAGTTCAAACATCACTAAGGTCACTGACCTTAACCTCTCTTAGGTACACAAAGAGGGATGCAATCAGTGACACGTGAGGTCACAGCCCAGGTATGTATATTATTATTACAAGCTAAAAGGTAAAAATCAGCTTCAATCCATCTCCGTTACCTGTGAGTGTTGCCAATCTCATTTTTAGATCGTTTGGTAATTTCGCTCAAGGGCGAGGTAAAGGGGGGTCATTACGAGGATTACCATCTTCCTTCGAGTCCTCCTTCCTCTCCTCCAACTTATCATTATGTAGTTGGTCTTAGTAGAAAAAAAAAGGGCCCCGTCCATTCTCTCTTTGTTTACTCCGAAATAATAATGATGATGATGATAATAACAACAACAACAACAATAATAATAATAATAATAATAATAATAATAATAATAATAATAATAATAATAATAATAATAATAATAATAACAAAGAATCTAAGTGCAATTGCTTTTAAGAAGTTAAAATAACAAAATGATAGACTGACAACAGACAGGTTGAGTACACGATAAAGAGGTGGGAGTAAACCAGCTACGGCTGTCGGGCTCACGGTAGAAGAACTTTACCTACTTACCCTGTGGATGATCCAAGCAGGGCGATAAGGGTGTGGAAGCCAATTAATCCAAAGGAGCTAAGAAGAGGAGTGATCAATATACTAGCTTCTAGTGAATGTGTGCTTTGACTCGGCCACTCCCTTACAAGAGGGATTGCGGCCATGGAATAAGTATGCTTAAGTAGGCTGGGTGCAAGCTGTATTTTTACTGAGAGGAAGTGCGCTTGGTTCTATACCTGAAAGAATATCTCAAGTTGTTATTTATGAACAGGTAATATTCTATATCTCTTTATCATCTCTATAACTTGAAAGAAGAATATATCTGTCATATAGATATACCGTTCCTCGCATTAAATAAGTGCCCCAATAAACAAAACAAATATTTTAAGAACAGAAAACATCTTGGCCGTTTTTATTAAATTAGTTCGAAAGGAGAGAAAATAGTAATAGCGATGGATATATGTTAGGTGATATTAGCATGCTCTACCGAATCTCCTCTTACGTATGTGTACAATGCTATATACATACATACATACATATATACATGTACACATACACACACATATACATAAGTATGCATTTATGCAGTGATACATCGAATACTTATGAGTCATATATTCTTTCACTCCCTTTTTACAACTGATGTCAATGCATTCTGATCTCTCAGTATAAAATGATGCAGAAAATAGTCTTAATGGAAGAAAGTGTGGTTCACTGGCAAAGCTCAGCTGAAGTTACACTAAGTTATGGAAAAAAACATTTTAATTCTCATGAAACTATCGAAGGTTCTGCTGAGTTAGGATAAGTTCTCGTGAAGGAATAGGAAGGCAAGGGTAGTGGTGTTCCTCGGGTGAAGTATAACTTTTGTCGATCAGCAAAATATATACGAACTCAGGTTCAGATCCACCCCTCTCAAAGGAGTAACTCCACTGATAAGACAAGACCCACAAAGCATCCCCGAAATTCCATGATTTTATAACAAAAATATATTAATCCATTACACAGACAGAAATCCTATAAGAGAAGATCTGCTATACAAAGTTACTCAGATTCCAGCCCTTCAGATAATCACCATGTCTACTCCTAAGCCAAGACAAACCTCTAGTTACACATGAAAAAAAAGTTATTAATTAATCACCGTTAAGGCCCGTGTAAACAGCCGGTGGGGCCCTGCCAACTTCATTACGAAGATTAAAGAAAAGGAACCTTTCCCCTCCCCTTGTCAGACCCCCTACCTGAGGGGATATCGTCGAGGCATATTAAATATCTATGCAAATGAGCTATACTGTATATATCAATTATTTTTGACAAGTAGATGATACCTCTACTCATCTCTTCTCTTAATTATTTATCTACAAGAAGCTAAATTTAGAGTATTTTATACAACGCATATTAAAAGTTGGATCTGAGATATCCTGGGATATCACAAACAGAAATGAAAAACAAAAGCAACGCTCCTCCTATTACTCCATTCAGAACATAAAAATTGGTAATAAACTCTGTGCATTTGGGTGAGTGAGAGTGTGTGTGTATCCCGTGAAAATAATACGTTATAAATATTTTTCAAGTTAAGACCACGTACGCGCACAAGTAATAAAAGACTTTTGCCATTTCGAAAGAGAAATTGTCGTTTTATAACAATATTGTTATTGTCCTAATTGCTACTTTCTTTCTTCTGTTATAAATATCATTCCTGTGTCTGTACAAGTTTTTGTTTTCGTTCATTTTTACTTAATTACAGTTTGATATTATAAACAGTCCCTTTTGCTGTAAGCTTACTTCTCAGAAATAAGAAAAACTTATTATTAATACATATATAAAACAAAACGAAAAACACACATCACAGATGGAAATAAAAAAAAAAACATTTCCACACAAAAGACTGTCTAATAGTCAAAATCTTTTGTGCGTATATATATATATATATATATATATATATATATATATATATATATATATATATATATATATATATATATATATATATAA
>JAXCGZ010018368.1:0-17946 GCA_037179515.1 Halocaridina rubra | reverse complement strand
GGAGAAAGAGGGGGAGACCAAAGCGTAGGTGGATGGATCGCATCAATGACGACCTGAGGTCTAAAGGCTCGTTTGGTGATGAGGTATGGGACAGAGACATGTGGAGAGCACTGGCCGGAAACATCGACCCCACATGAAAGTGGGAAGATATGTAGAAGAAGAAAATGACAAAACAAAACCTCTTTTACCAGTTTTGTATTACTTTTTTTTACAAGAAATGGTTTTCATGGGAATAGTTCTTAAAGTATAACTGTATTTTGAGGATTAGTTTAATGCTCACAATGTGCAGATATTTGGTCAGTCATTATGGTAGTAACCATAATTTGATTCACTTGCATTGAATATAAATCAATGGAGAATTTTTTCCCATTAAATTGATGTTCTCTAAGTAAAAAAGTATGTTTTAAATTTTTTGGATTTTTATTAATTTCTAAATTAGCTTTCTCCTCTAGGTAAATGATTTACATTTTTTGTAAATACATTGTTTTCAAGTATGTTAAAAGTAAATAAGACTTTCATAGTTTAATGTTTTTATTGACATCTCTCTTGAGGAATTCCTCATATGACTTATAAATTTTGCATATGGGACCACGATAGCACAGTGGTTATAGCACTCAACTTAGAAAGGGCTGTTTGAGCCCACCAAAGGGCATTAGGAAAAGCATCCAGCCCTAATTCCCCAACACCAGCCTCTCTCCGCTTACATTTGAATTGTGATTAATAATGACACATAAAACAGCAAACAACAGCTTTTTTAAATTTTGTATCTCTTTTCTAGGTACTGTTTATCTATTAGCAAAGGCTTATTTGACTTATAAGGACGAGAAGTACTTGAATGCTTGTGTTAAATGTGGTGACATAACGTGGCATAAAGGTCTTCTAAGGAAAGGACCTGGTAAGTAGCACTTCTGAAATACAGTATACTGTTGTCTTGTATCAGCTCTAATGTATTGTGGAATGTGGTTGTGTTTTTCTCTTTACACTGTACAGTATATACTGTATGGATTAAGTTTATGAGTTTCTTGAGAATTTACCATATTCCAATTTAGTTGTTGTTAGATTAATGAGCCAACTTTCGGTTTTTCTGTGTGAAAAGTTGCATTAGAAGTGCATATATCTAATGAAGGTATTAGTTTCAGCAGCGGTTTTCAGCTTTCAGAAATATACTCTTGCAGCTTTGATCAGTTTCATAAATCTCAAATACCTTTATTGACCTTCAATATGCCATGTCAGAGCAAGAATCAGTTCTTTGAGGCTCATACAGTAGTTATCTGACTTTTCACTTAAAAAATAAAAGATTGTCCATTAAACCGCAGTGGGAGTGAAAATAGCACCCTTGTTTTCTGTGTACGAAAGTTGACCAAGAGGGAGAAGGGAGCAATCATTCTTTCCCTCTTCCTTATCACAATGCTACCGTTGGAATGATGTTTAGGCATGGTTATAAGCTAGGTTCTTCCATTCATTTGTTACAGTTGTAGCCAGCTTGGTTATTTTGTGCAGTGTGGGATCACATTTAGAAAAAGTTTGAGCTTGTAAAGATAAATTACCCCCAGTATTCATGTAAAGTGAAATAACCTCATAAATTGTTAGGTTAGGTTAGATTGCTTTGCAAGTATGGATAACTCGAGAGTATCCTGGGGTTACTATTTTTTACAAGATTCAAAAAGATATAATTATGACGTAGTTGTTGTATATAATTGCCTCATGTTCTTTGGAAAAAAATATTAATACATGCAAAGAGGAAATGAGGAAGAGGTATTGATTGTAGAGGGGGTTAGTGAAGTGCATAGTGAGAAAGGCAAAAAGTATAATGGATGCGAGTTGGGTTAGATGGTTGGTTGAGAAGTTTAATAAAAATAAATAGATGGTTTGGAAGGAAGGAAGTGCAAACAAAGTAAAAGAATGTTATAATTTAATCTCCTATATCAAATGTTGCAGGTATATGTCATGGAGTTGCTGGGAGTGGCTACGTATTTCTCACCTTGTATCGACTTACCAACGACAAAATTCACCTTCATAGAGCTCTTCAGTTCTCTTCATTCTTGTATACCAAAGATTTTCAGAGGGCTCGCACTCCAGACAGCCCATATAGTTTGTATGAAGGGCTGGCAGGTACTGCTTGCTTCATCGCTGATCTCACCGAACCTGCTAAGGCCACATTCCCTTTTTTCAATGTTTTCTGAATATCAAATGCTTTAACAAAAGTACCAGTGCCATACCTTGTTGGGTGTGCCGCTTATCCTTCGATCGCCGAGGTTAAGCCCTTTCGGTCTGGTCAGTACTTGAATGGATGTCAACCGGGGAATATCAGATGCTGTTGGCATATAAGGGGACTGCCACAGTGGTAGAGTGCTCAATTCTGGAAGTGACGACTCCATATTTGAGCCTGCGGTGGGGTGTTAGGAAGGACATTCAGCCTTAATTCCCTGGCTTCAATCCATGTGTCCACCCCCAAATAGGGACTAATTGTAACATAAAGCCAAAAAATATTTGCTTTAACAGTGTAATTCCGTGTTCATATAAATGTAGAAAATACATCACATATTGTACTACTGTTTCTTTAGATTTCTGTCTAGAGTCAGTGCGGTGAATCTCATATGTTTGCAACTAATGGTGCAATATGTCTGAAGCTACACTGAACCCTTTTGTTCCTCGCTGTTCATTATACTAGTAGTTGTCAACCTAGGATAACCATCAATTCCAGCCATCAGTTCATAAGCCAGTCTTGTTTCAAGTTGAATCTTGGTCAGCTTTTATGAGATTTCTCTACCTTTTTTCTTCACAGGCAGCTCTTTTGGTCAGTTTTTATGAGATTTCTCTACCTTTTTTCTTCACAGGTAGCTCTTTATGAACGTCCCTTTTAACTTGTTTTTTTCACGGCCAACTTCTTATGATCTTCACTTTTTCTTATATTATTATTATCATTATCAATATTATCATAGTAGTATCAGTAATTATTATTAATATGTTTTAACCTTGAAATAGCTAAGACAAATAAATATGAGTTTTGTATATGACTTCAGTTAATTATTTAATTTTTTATGGTCAAGGTTGTGGTCATGAATTGAACAGTTGGAAGTCCATTATAAACTGTATGGTTTTAGTTTAATGACACATTCATGCATTACATAATGTCTAAGTAATTTTGTTTGTACTCTGTAGACAATTTATACATGTGAGCCTTCGACTACTTTTTTTTCCATATATGCTATCAGCTCTTGCAGAAGCTAACATGGTTCCACAAACAACAATGACCTTGAAAGAGTGCATCTTCATTTATTTCATGTATTTTTAGCCATTTTGTTTTATAGTTTGCTGTAAAAAGGATCGCAAGTCCTTGCTGCCCGGCTCTATTAGTTCTCACTCGTGAGGTTTAAATACGCAGTATTTTTGCACCCATGATCCTAGGACAACAAATATTTATTGCTAAAGCTACTAGGTTTGCTGGTACTATCATGGTAGTGGGATATATACACTGAAATCAACATTTGCAAAGTTGTATCTATCAATCATTCAGCATCTCTTGTCAGGGGTTGCCACAGGGATGTTATTTACATGCCACTGTATCCTTTGTCCCCCCCTCCTTCACGTCACACTCCCTTATCACATCCATAAACCTCCTCTTTGGCCTACCTCTCCCTTTCCTTCCTGGAAGCTCCATCCTCAGCAGCCTTCTCCCAGCATACTCCCCATTCCTCCTCAGCACATGCTCATAGCATCTCACTCTTGCCTCTCACCATGTTCCCGAACCGTCCTACCACCATTGTCCCTCTTTAACATATTTCTAAGCCTGGCCATCATTGCCACTCCCAGATTAAGCTGCACCATCTTCAGCTTTGCCACCTCCAGCTCTGCCTCCTGTCTTTTTTTTTGTAGATGGGACAGTCTTCAAGTCATACAATGTAGCGGAACTGTACTACCATCTTTTAAATTTCACCTTGCACTACTGCAGGTACCTTTTTATTGTGTATCATTTCTGTCACATTTATCCACTCGCTCCATCCTAATTTCACTGTCTTCATCAACTCTCTACGACACTTCTTTCCGTTGGACACTTAACCCCAAATATTTACTCAACCACCTTCAAAACTAATCTGTGCAACCTCACAACTCCACTGTCTACCCTCTCTTTCATGCTCTTGTACTCTCTTCCTCCTGCTGACTTTCATTCCCTTTCTCTTCCGTGTATACTTTTGCCTCAACCTGTTCCTTACTCTCGCCACTGATCACAATGTTATCCGCTAGCATCTTAGTCCACTGTGACTCCTGTCTGATCTAATCCATCGACCTGCAAAGCTGTACATTTAAGCAATATGAATTATGGTATTTGGTCTTGACCGAATTATTATTTGTGTTACTTTATGTGAATCTGCTTATCCTTTTTGAAACAATAACAACATTGAGTATAAACAGGATACTTTATTCATTACTTCCTAGATTGAACAACATTACCATCATCTGTTAAGTTTTATCTTGTCACAAAATGACTGATAGAAGAGGTGAAGATGGGCTTGATAAGAAGCTCTAATGTCACCATTTTTTTAATCGGTTATGAGCACAATGGAAGCTTCAGTGGGATGTACGCTTGAGCCTGCCATATGGCATTAGGAAGGCGTCCAGTCTTATTCTCTAGCTCCAAGTGATCATTGTCCACCTCCATAGTGAGGATTAATAGTGATACATTAAATGGCAAACCACCATTGTTTAAGCCATCAAAAATGTAGTAGTGCCAAATTCCTAATAAAATTTCCAGACAAATATTGAGATAATTAAAATGCCGGATTCTTTGTGAAATTTATTTGTTCTATTGTAGACTTAACAGCTAATTAAGCCAATACATTCCCAAATGCTTTTGGGGTTACAGTATTTACTTCTAAACCGAGAGCTCTTAAATGATTAATAATGACAATGAGGATGAATTAGATACACACAAGTATTCACTCTCATACATAAGGATTATTTGTCCTTCAGATGATTAAAAACATTCGTTCTTACTACAAGTGGGTTCAAAACACGTTCATGCACGTTCAATAATACAACATTCATACATGTGTTACATTGATGATATAGAAACAATAGTTTTTCCTTCTTGTAACAAAAAATTTACATTTGTAAATATTGTATAATGTATTACTAAATATGCTTTTCAAGTTAGTTCCAGAAGAGATAAAATAGGATAATGAAAATCCATCAACAGAAAAAAAGAAAAAAAAAAAAACTACATTAACTTTTCAAAAGTATAATTATTCATGCCAAAGGGGCCAAACTATATTGTTATTACTTTTAACACTTCTTGAGAATGTTATTCATAGGCAATAGCATACGTCATCTGTGAATATTTTTTTTTTTTACACTCACTACCTACCCATCTCTTTTGGTACCTCCATCTACAAACATAACCTGGCTGTATAGGCCACTGGACAAATATGGTTTTATGTGAAAAAAATAAAAAAAAGGTCAAAAGTTGGACATTCAGCGATTAAAAAAAACAAAGGTTCAAAAAAATAAAAAAATAAATGAACATCCTTTTCATGAAGGCTGAATTGGAGAGGCTCCAAAATTGAATTTAAAATTTTGAGTCTGTAGCCTCAAAATAAAGATATGAAAATCCTTTTCTTCTTAGTCCAAATAAGCATAAAAGCCGCCTTTGTCCATGGGATGTCCCCTCCACAACATAAGCTGGGAAAAATTATATATATGCAAAATAAACAGTTATATCACAGCACAATATGAAGCAAATAAAAGGCCCATAAATAAAACAAGAGAGAAGTCCTCTTCAGGTACAAATGTATCGATATATACAAAGCTCTGGATAAAGAATATGGGGGAGGGAGATGCTAGCTATGATTGCCAGGAGGATCCACGATGGGATTATCTTCAGACCTCAGGTCAGGTGGACGGTCGTTTGGCATAATCTTAATGAGATCTTTTCATATTGCTTCATCCACAATGTCAGATCTCCACTGTCCATTTGATAAATTTGAGGTTTCTGCTTTTTCTGTAATGGCTGCTTCAAGTATCTTTCTCCTGTATTGGCAGTGCGATATGGTGCTGAAAGTTCTGCTTTATTTAAGCATATGCGAGACACTGGTCACCATATTAATTGGAGTGAGTCCTCATTGCTATTTAAGAGTACTTGCCAATACAGGAGAATTATACTTGAAGCAGCCATTATAGAAAAATCAGAAAACTTGAATTTATCAAATGGACAGTGGAGATCCGACATTGTGGATGAAGCAATATTAAAAGACCTCATTAAGAAGATTATGCCAAATGACTGTCCACCTGACCTGAAGTCTGAAGATAATCCCATCGTAGATCCTCCTGGCAACCGTAGATAGCATCTCCCCCCACCATATTCTTTATCCAGAACTTTGTAAATATAGATTCATTTGTACCTGAAGTGGACTAGAGTCCAGTCGTAATATATAGTACATCTTCGCTTCTCTTTGTGTTTTATCTATGGGGCCTATATTTGCTTCATAATATATATATATATTATATATATATATATATATATATATATATATATATATATATATATATATATATATATATATATATATATATATATATATATATAAAAGATATATTTAAATTAAATCTTGCTTGCTACAAAACACTTCTTGATTTCTTTTAGTAAATCTTGTAATAACAATAACATGATTTAGATGTATCTCATGTGAAATCAAAGGCTACTAAGTTATGTATTGTATTTACCTTTTACGATCGTGAGCGTGAGCGTCTCTTGAAAGCTGGTGACTCACTGCGGCGACGGTAATCATCATATCTACAGAGTAAACTATAATGTGAATAGGGTTCAGGCAGGAAATAGCTTTTCTTACAAATATACAAAAAAAAATAAAAAAAAAATAATAATAATAATAATCTGAATTTCACTGTTAAGCTTTCTTATTTTAATAAGATGCTAAATTTAACAGGGTGGCCACAAGTAGAACCATAAAACTGAAGCGGCTAGCCTTCAATAGCCAAATCTCAACCATCAGATTTTCTATGGCAAGAAAAAAACTTCAGTGGAGTTGCATGCGAGCTCTCTTCTCTAATTTAGACATTTCCTGCAAGAGGCTATTTTTTCTACCTTGCCACAGTGCCTCAATAATCTACTAAAAATTTTAGAACACCAGCATATTTGGTTATGGAAAATGCCTCAATAATCTATGCTTGAACTATATGAAAGAACATAGCACATATGATTTATGGGAAAAAAATAAAAAAATAAATTAATATATATATATATATATATCAATTATTTATATCTAAACAACAGTACAGTAATCCCTCGTTTATCGCGGGGGTTCGGTTGCGGGACCGACCGCGATAGGTGAATTTCCGCGAAGTAGGAAAGAAAATTTAATGATGATTATGACACCAGGACGGGTCAAAAATGATAAAATAAAACAGCCTTTATCAGGCTGTAAAGAGAAACAGAGATGGAGAGTGTAATGACCTGTCAGATGTGAAGGGATTATAAAAAATGTGTAATGAATATCCAGCTCGCTGCTGGGTTTTAATATACCTCTGCATTACTTTCATGATGTCTATTCCAAAAATTCTCCTTATATCTTATTATTATTATTATTGGCAAAAATAATTTTCCTTTGATGATGATTGTGGAGATTATTATTATTATTATTATCATTATTATTGATATTATTATTATTACGAATTTGTAATTAAAGCATTATTTTTACAATAAATAATGTAGTTTTGGTTGAATGAACAAGAGTTAATTAAAGATCTTTCTCTCTCTCCAACATTCTATTCTACCCAACCCCCCACACTCTCTTTGTCACAGCCAACTAGGGAGGGGCACTGTACACAATTATTAAAGTACATAAACCAACAGATGTACAAACAATGATGAGCCCTTAATAATAATAATAATGATGATAATCTCCACAATCGTCATCAAAGGAAAATTATTGTCGCCAATAATAATAATAATATCTCGGCAGAATTATTGGAATACACATCATGAAAGTAATGCAGAGGTATATTAAAACCCAGCAGAGAGCTGGACATTACACATCTTTTATAATCCCTTCACATCTGACAGGTCATTACAGTCTCCATCTCTGTTTCTCTTTACAGCCTGATAAAGGCTGTTTTATTTTATCATTTTTTGGCTCATCCTGGTGTCACAATAATAATAATGTAAAAGAAAAAAAAAAAAAAAAAAAAAAAATGGAGGGGGGAAAATCCGTAATAGGTGAACCGCAAAATAGCGAGGGATTACTGTACTTACAAGGAACACAAGTATGTTTGGTTTATGCAAGAGCTAGAAAAAAATGCCTACTGTGCTTGTACATACTGTCTACAGTTCTATATATTTCATATACTCGAGCAAGTTTCGATTACTTTTCACTGATATACCTGAGCAAGTTTGGACTCATTTATTGATGTGCTCTAAGTTCAAATATCTCCCTTGTATACTCTTTCATAGATATGCTCCAAGTTCAAATATATCCCTTGAGTGAAGTTATTCACAAACTTACATACATTTTTCTTAATACCTTAACGTGACTTAGCAATGTCATTTAGTTTCTAAGTTAAATTTTGGATACTAAATGAAGTATCTCATTATCCTTATTTACAATTTTTATTTGAGCACTTTGTAAGTAAAAATTTTACATAGTTCTTCTCAGTTATAAACCAGCATAAAAACATTTTAACATTGCTACATTTTAATGGTCTTTGTGAAGGATAGGAATTCTTGAGATGATATGATATCCTATATTTTCCCCAATAGAGTAAGAATACTGCACACAGAACTTAATACGTTACACAATGCATTTTGATGATAAAAAACGACATGATAAAAAATTAAGAATAATATGTTAATGAATATCAAATATACTAGCAATACAAATATGGTATGGAGGACAAGAATTCGCTCTCATATTGCGCCAAAATAGCCGACTAATAGGGATAGGGGAGAAAAGGGCTTGCAATCCCTTCACCTTTATTTTTTTCATCAGCCCCACAAAGTCTGATAGAAAGATTGAAGATGTGAAGGCTAAGATGAAGCCCTTTCTGCCTTCCTTATGTTCAGTTGTGGCCAACCTGCTGGTTTGGCAGGTTATGGAAAAATAAACATCTTGCTACCCTATCCTTAGTTGGCAACGTATATCAATGATAAAGGAAGCATTGGTTCAATTCTAGCTATTATTATAGTTTGAATGCGGCCAATAATTAATGACTATAAAACTAAATACCAAAAATTGAACAAGAAACATACCTTGGAGACCCACGGCGAGCACCTCTGTAAATAAAATAGCTAAAGTCATTTCCTGACTATAATTATTTATGTATTTCTCATCTCCCAGATCATGAAGCAGGGAGGTCAACCACACCACAAATACAGAAGAAACATGCTTATACATAATCCAATGCCAGCCTCCTGTTTTCTGATAATCCATACACAATTCATATCAATTTCACTTCATTCTAACTCATTTTCTGTAACTGAACAAAGAGCACATTTAAATGTCAAGGCCTTTTCTAAAAAGAAAAGCTTTACTCCCCTATCCCTCAATTTTTGGTGGCTTACCTCGAGCTTTACCATTAAAGTTCTCTCGTATTAATCAACTTTCTCCATTTCACCTTTTCCACTGAACTTCCGTTACTAAATACCTCCATCTCTAGATCCATGGTTTTATTTTTCCTGGCTTACCTCGGGGTTCACCTGCCTAATAAACCCTCTCTATTCACTTTTTCCATAAACTTCTGATCCTAAATACCTCCATCAGAAGCAACGTGTTTTTATCTCCTGTATTCAAACTCCAACCTTAAAAATTCTGCTGGTACAACTATTAGTTAAAACAATCGGTGTCTGAAATTTCTCATGGCATTTTCATACATGTTGCCTTTAGCTTCTTAGGTCAGTAGGATGAATAAAACCATAAGAAGAAAACTGCATGAAAAGTAAATATATATATATATATATATACTGTATATTGTACAGTATATATATGCATTGTGGACAGATGCAAACGAAATGCATTGTTAGCAAGTTTTGAATAAGAAAGACACCTCTAAAACAGAATAAATCTTAAAATAGTGAAAAAAGTGCCAATACTGATGAAAATGTTGGAGTGTACCAGTGGGAAGGGATGATGACACTGTACCATTACCCTTCCTCTCAATCACAAAAGGAGATCGAAAATCAGGGGAATGTTCTGATCTCCTCTAAAACGCTTCGGTGTGCTACTTTTCGGTGCGCACAAACTACATATATTTAGATGTGTGTATCTGGTCCATAAAGAAGTCTTCAAAACGTGATTCCGCAGTTTTACTTGCTGTACCGGTGACTCACGTATCACTGTGTTTCTGTGCCACTTTATAGGCCATGGGGAGGAGGAGGAGGAGAAAAAAAAAAAAAAACTACTTTGAAGTAGTTAAAATCCTTAAAAATGAAATTAGTGTAATAAAATGTAGTGTGTTTGCAGTTTTGAGTCCCTATCAAATCTCATTTGATGGAGATACACACACTGGAGCGGGGGAATAAAGGCCGGATGCCCTTAATAAAATTCCGCAGCTTGGCTTGAACACGAGTTTGTCACTTCCCAAGTTGAGCGCTCCAGTCACTGTACTATTAGTCCCCAAATTATTGCTATATAAGACTAGGTACTATTCGTAAAAGGAAATTAATATCTCAAGATTTCTTACATACTACTGAAAGGAACTAATAAAGAGATATCTGTAGTGGTGTGGGGAGAATGTTACAATGGTGTTCTTAACATTTTGTAGTATGCTACAAAAGGGATAAGGAAGCAAAGGGATGATAATTATCATGTCTCCCTCCCTCTCTGATTCAATTTTCTCTTGCCAATACACAACTTGACAAGATGAGGCTGGGCAAGGTACAATATAGCTCTTGCTACCTAACTTCCTTCGTTTCAGTTTTTGCCAATGAACTTGCATTACCTATATATGGCATATGTTAGGAACTAAAAAACTGGAAGTTACAAAGTTTCGTGAGTAATACTAATGCAGTTTAAAATGGATGAGTATGTTGATGGGAACACAAACTGAATGGATGGAATCTGAAGTCATAAAGAGTACCATACAAGAAAAAGGACCACTGGAGGGTGGCTACTCCAGCTAACTCACGAGAAATTCATAAAATGAGAGTATTAACATTATACCCAGAGTCATATCTCACTAACCTTGGTGAGCGTGATCGAGAACGTCGTGGAGAGCGAGAGCGTGAGCGGGCCCCTCGACCACCAAAGCGCCTTGGGGATCGTGACCTGGAATATAACACCAGTTCTTTAATCAAACAATACCTGATTTGTTGTCTTTAAGTTCCTGACAGTGACCACACTCCACTTCCTTGACAGACAGGGAAAATTAATCACAAAGAAGGAACATATTCATGTTTAATGAAAAAAGAAAATTCTATAACACACTAGACATGACTAAAATATTAGTAATAATAATAATTATAATAATAATATTAATAATAATAATAATAATGGAAAAATTTATCCAATAATGGAAAGTGAAAACGACTGCACAGAATGAAATTAAGTCATAAAACTGTCCAGCTGCCCTCCTTCCCCCCAAAGAACCACCCGAGAACTGCATTCTTCTACGAATCAATGCTTTCTTTGCCTGATTTTATTTAAGATTGATTTTTTTTTATATTTTGACAGCATTAAGACAAATAAAGTACATAATACTTTTATGATCATCCTTTCTCTATGTAGGCAATCACACTCCTCACGAGGTACGGTCCTCCTACTAAATGGAAGTGTCATACCTAAGCTTGACTGGCAAATCACAAACAGACTGTCTGTGATGAAGGATCAAGTAGTCAAAAGACTGAGTAGTGTACCGTCACACTGCAGCGCAGACGTAATGATGATGTTGAAGCGCGATGATTTTAAGAAAGTGGAGCCAGTGTTGATGGGTCAGAGACCCTAGATGGTGGGTGGGGGGGCAGGCCTGACGTTGCACAGGCGTTGGACGGAGGGTAGTAGACGTAGATGGGCGGGGAGAAGAGGACACGTGAAGCGCTTAAAGGACTGGACTGCCCGGGTGTGCCAACGAGGTGCCGCGCCGTGGTAGTAGTAGAAGTAGTAGTAGTAGTAGTAGTAGAAGGGTCATCGGGCAACATGAAGCACACCACCACTGCTGCCAGGTTGTGCGTCCGACAGAGACAGAGACACCTGTTATCTTAAATGGAAGGTCGGTAGGCACAAATTGACCCCACCAATGATTAACAAAGCTGTTGTTATTTATTAGATAACAACAGCAATGCCATACCATGAGTGGAGCTTCTCAGCAAAGCAGACTTCAGTCAATCCAAACTCAAGTGGTAACTAGTGACTGTTAGCATGGCATCAAACATTCACTAACAATTAAAGGCAAGATACAATTTTAGCATAACAGCCAATCTATCAATTGAATGAGAGACAAAATTATATAGCGTCATCAACACTAAGAAATTTGAACTGACTGTAATTTAGTGCCGAGTCATGTGATACCACCTTTCCCCGATGAGATAGCAGTAGGCAAGATTTCCATCAGAAGGGAAAGACTCTTGCCCTTGTCTCTTTTACCCAATAGAAGAAGAATCCCACAGTACATGATGACTGATGCTGATGCGAGCAGGGGTGGTGGTTGTGGCAGAAGTACTTGTGATGGTGGTAGTGGTAGTTGTGGTGGTTGTGGTGTGGTAGCAACAGTAGGAGGAGTAGATGGTGGTGGTGGTGGAACAAGAAGTAATTTGGGCGAGATAGTCCTGTAATGGGTCACACACCACAATTAAAAAAAAAAAATACTACTACTTTTAACCAACTTAGCTCAAGTTATTTTTTTGCTTTTTTTTCTCTTTTTTATGATGATATTAAATGTCATTTTTATGACTTGTGAAAAAAAATTGTTTCCAAAAAAAGACTTCATAAATTAAAAAAAGGAAAAAAAAAAAGAAATTAAAAATACCTGAATATAAAAATTAAATACAACACAGGCTATCCTTAATGGAGCATAAGGTACGTAGAGACTTACTCAAGTTAGTCCAGTATTGCTTTGCCTCTCAGATAATCTTGGAATACCAGCAGGAAATGGAGCAAAGTGTAATAAATCATTTATTCATACTCACAATTAATCAACCAGGCATACTCATAATGGATAAAGAAACCCGGGCAATGATGAGAAATATCTTTTCAGAACAACAATAACCAAGCAAGTATCGAAGCTATTTACTTTGGTTTTTAACAACTCTGTATCTCAGACCAGAGTTTGTTAAAGGACTGTTCTCAACCATATATGCTAATGCTGAGAAAGAAGTGTCCTGTCTTTAGCAAAGGATGGATCTGTAAGGTTATTGTGACGATGGTGACAAAAAACACTCTGCAGCTATCTAGATATCTGTTCAAGTCTCTGTATTACACACAGAAGAGAGGGGAACTAAAACACCCCTCGCATGGGAAAAGATTACATCTTGCTGGTAAGGAAACTGGGATCGAGCTCTCTAACTTCTCCCAGCGAATACTCTTCTCTTACAAGCGGTATAAAATGTTGTCAAACGTACTACAAGGTGGGTATTGTATTTTCTATTGCCTGCCATCAGTAAATGAAATATGGGGGGTATTTATTAAGGATTATAAATATATTATGAATGACAAAATATTATTTACTTTACTCATAAAATATAGCCCTGTAGACTCAGGACAGAGGAAGCTTTTATGCGAGAACTTGTGAGGAAATAAGGAAAGGATTAAATAAAAAAAAGTTGCAACTACTTAATATATAACAATGCTGAGTAAAAGCAAGTGCTTCTACATAAAACAAACTATATTTAAAACTCCCTAAACTTGCATCTTATCATATAATTGCTATATTCGGATTATATATTATCGTATTCTTTAAAATCCCTCATTAATGAACAAAAGTATACAAAGTATATATTGTATACAATTTACAAAACATCTCCAAGTGAATATAATCGATCATATGCACTCTTCTTAAGATGACTTTCCCTTCCATATATTCTTAATGTGGGTTTATCTATCCATTACTTCTCATTTGACTCGAATGCCATCACTTTTTTTCCACAAGCACAACCTTGCACTTGGTCCTAATAACCTTACCCATTCCGGGAGATAGCCAACAAAGGTTAACAAGACAAAGTAACCTTCCATACAATTACAATGATCATTTATAAAGCATCTCAGTCCTGAACTCTCTTACAAAATGGGTCTCACAGAACAAAGACTTTTAAAACTATAGGTCTGTATTCAGCGATGGGAAGAGAGAGAATGCAGACTTCAGTCTACAAATAGAATATAGGAAACGGGAAAAAAAAATAAACCTAAATATATCATGCTCTTTCATAATGATGAATATCAGAAATGTGATCACAAAGCTTGGCTACCCATGATGCTGGGGTCACACAGGTGGTTAAAGAGTTGCTCTGACAGATATGGAAAATAATATTTTCATATTAAAGTTGTAGTTTTTTAATATATATATATATATATATATATATATATATTATATATATATATATATATATATATATATATATATATATATATATATATATATATATATATATATATATATATATATATATATATATATATAAAAGGGGGGGAAAGCATTCTTCACATATAGATGATTCAAATATTCACAAGAAAGAAATATAAATATATAATATATATATATATATATATATATATATATATATATATATATATATATATATATATATATATATATATATATGAAAAAGCAATTCTTTGACAACTGTATTAACCAAGCCATCTGAGTGCCCCAATACTGATGTAAGCAAGTATAAAACCCTAAAGTTATCTACATTTACTGTATAATTATGTTGTTTTTCGAAATACATTATGGAAAACAACTATTTGAAGCCTTTAGTATACTGTATTGCTCTCTTTAAATAACTATCATCCTTGACCAAGTGACTATTACAAGTATATATGCATATTTGTAAGCAACCATTAATGACGAGACAGGCCTACCTGGATCTTCTTCCACCACCTCGTCTTGGAGGGGAGTGGAAGCGATCACGGCGCGATCGTCCCGTTGACATCTCTACCTTGACTCTGACTCCACACATCCGCCTGTAATGAGACAATTTATTCTTTCTCAACCCTTATAATTTAATGCTTATCACCAGTAAATTTTCAACAATTACATTTATATAGAAACAAAAATGTCACAAAATTAGAACTCACGTTCCATCTAAGGCACGCACTGCATCTTCTGCATCGCGTGGATCTTCAAATTCAACAAATGCAAAACCAGGAGGGTTGCGAGCCACCCATACATTCACCAGTGGACCGTATTTGCTGAAGGCAGACTCCAATTCATGCTTGGCATCTGTATTACCAAGGTTTCCAACATATACTTTGCAGTCAGTCCTCATGTTTCTGAAAATGAGAGAATTGCATTTCTTAGTGCACACTAAAACAAGGTAACACTTGTAACTTTTAAAGAAAAACTTAAAATTATTTGTATTAACATGAAAATTGTATGTGCATGCACATAAACATGTCTCTCTTTAAGTACTTTCAGAATACATACGTAACAATACTTTCTGTTCCCCTGTGTGTCACTAAGGTCGATTACAAGGGGCAGAACAATGGGACTGGGTATCAACTCTGTATTTTTCTCCCCAAAAAGTTCAGTTTTTTTTGTTCTGACTAAGCCATCCTTCTTAAAAGGGGGACTACTTGTTTGTTTGTTCTGGTTTTACGTCACGGACTCCCTTTTCTACCAAGGGCTAGGACGGTTGCCTTCTTGCTAAGGACTTGTTTTGGCAAATGTAATCGTTACCCTGAGTGCTGCCCTTGCTAACCTCAGACCGTGACATGGCGCGAACCCTCGACCTTACGCCTCAAAGTCGCGGACGCTACCGCTTGAGCCACGGCGACTAAAAATGTGGGGGACTACTAATTATTATAATTTTCAGTGTCTATTCATGCATACCATGAAGATATCTAACCATCATGTTGCTGTAGATCTAGTATTGTAGTCTTAAAAAAAGTTATATACTGTATTCACTAAATGTATCGTGTTCATTTCATTCCAACCACTATGAAAACACACACCATCTTGGAAATTAAATTCTTTTACTTACCATTCTCTTAACCTTTTAATCCGTATGCCTTTACAACCCTAGGCAGGTCTCGAAGCGACAACCCGACAATTTCATTTTCTAGTAAGGGCTAGGACAGTATCTCCTTTCAAAGGACTTATATTTTGGCAGTGTGACCATTAGCCCTAGTCAGTGCCTTTTCTAACCTCAGTTATAGATAGGTCTCGAACCAACAACCCGCCAAAACAAAGTCCCTCGTTCTATCATACGGCAAGAGCAGCCATGATAAGTAGGCTGATAATTGAAATAGTACGATTTTTGTAGTATTAGCTATATTATCATCGGTCCGCATAGTCCCTGTCATTTTACGTGTTGAAGTTCGAGTAAATTAACTACAATAAATGTTTACTTGCAAACCCCCAAACTCTTGAAATCCATTCCCAAAACCTAATATCATAAACTAATTATTTTTTCCCAAATGGGGGTATGTGAAAGTAAATAATTAATCTTTTTGTTCTATACAAAATTTATCCGCAACTAAACCTAAATTCTATATTCCCATAGCGGAAAAAACTGACTGCTGGGGCTACTCACCCTAAGCGTCCCTAGGCCAAGCCCAGACTGATTAACGGGAAAATCCACAAAACAAAATATACACATCAAAAGACGTTGCAGTCAGCAATGAGAAAAAACAACAACAATAAATTCAATATAAAATATAAATTCGGCAGGTCTCACGCCATTCCCGCACTGGTAGGACAAATTCCAAAACTGCACTTACTCGAATTCCGTTCTACCTCTCAACACTTCAAATGGTTACTAGAATGAAAGAAAAAATACATGTGTGTATTTCCCAGCCTCTAATCACGGTAATATCATGAATAAATCTCATTCAGAGCTCAAAAACGCACGATATTCTATCGGTTTAAGTATTTGTCCTCCATTATTGTTTTTCCTCCGCAGGACGCCTTCCTTCCGCCATGGATTGCCGTCGCCTTTCCATCGCATTTTAGCACAAATTTCTCTTTTAATACCGAATTCAGAGCCATTTTTATATACGCTACGTACTAATACGTAAGTGGAATGTATACTTACCACTTACCACGGTAAAAACAAGTATAAATTAGGATAAATCCTCTTTTCAACACTAATCACGACTCAATCAATTGGCCTCCAGTCTACAGCGTTGTCAAGGGTAAAGCCTCGGTCACTTCGCTATATATACGCCGGTTTTAGCTATAAAACGCTATATTCAGAGAAACTTACACTTCTGTAGAGTGGCCGGGTGGTAGTATCCCCGACTGTAATTAGCCAGGTAGTCGGTTCGAAACTCGCTACTGTCTAAAGTTAAAAAGGTCATTCACTCAGGGTAATGACTACACAGCCAAATCCAAAGTCCTTTGATTGGAGGTACCATCCTAGCCCTTAGTAGAATAAGAGTACACCGGATCACCATAGCAGTGCTGTAAACTGGGACGGGTGGGGTAAGGTTGTCATGATATGAAACAGTCAGGGTAAACCAGTTACGGCTGCTAGAGCTCTTGGTAGATGATCCTTGCCCACTTATCCTATAGATGAACCAAGTAAAGTGATGCGTGGGGGGAATGTGGCAAACCTTAATATTCCAGAAGTTAAAAGGAGTGATTGGGTGAATTGGTTTTTTGGTGACCGGTTGTGCTTTGACTTAGCATCCCCTTATAAAGGATATATATATATATATATATATATATATATATATATATATATATATATATATATATATATATATATATATATATATATATATATATATATATATATATATATATATATATATATATATATATATATATATATATATATATATATAT
>JAXCGZ010018367.1:10000-17975 GCA_037179515.1 Halocaridina rubra | reverse complement strand
TATATCTTTCTATCTATCTTTCTATCTATCTATCTATCTATCTATCTATCTATCTATCTATCTATCTATCTATCACGCACTGGATACTAATCGCAGGTTTATATATATAGATAGTAAAAAATAAAAAGTAGAGAAGTAAATATAAATATTTTATTAGATAATAAAATAAAAAAAGAATACAAGAAACTGACATTCCCATAAAAAAGTCAGATTTTGCTCCCTTTAGAAATGCGGAAAAATAAAGAAATGATGAAGTTGTCTGGCGATTAGAAAAATTGGGTGGATCATTTAGAAATTTTTTTTCGGTTTTACGTCACGAACTCCCTTTTCTACCAAGGGCTAGGACGGTTTCCTTCTTGCGAAGGACTTGTTTTGGCAGATGTAATCCTTACCCTGAGTGCATGCCCTTGCTAACCTCAGACTGTGACAGGGCGCGAACCCTCGACCTGACGCCTCAGAGTCGCAGACGCTACCGCTTGAGCCACGGTGACTACTGTGAAATCTTGCAGTAGTAAGCATTAATTATCTTAGTTAATAGGACGGAAAGATACTCTCTGGTAAATTTATATATATGTATTACATTATGTCTTGTTGTGTACATCATCTTTGTTAATATCAGGTGGAACAATAGTCTGGTACATGGGTCCTGACAGGTAGAGAGCTTATTATCCCTTCACATCTTACAAGTCACAACATTCCCCATCTTTGTTTCTTTTTACTTTATGTTTTATTCCTTCCCAGGCTCGATGAGGTCAGATTTATTCCGTTTTTTTGGCCTGTCCTGGTTTCACACACACACACACACACACACACACACACACACACACACACACACACAAACTTGACTTTCCAGACATTTTGATGATCAGTCAGGAGAATGGGACAGAGTTATTGGAAGTTACCGATTATATCACCAATTAGAATCTTAATTATAGATATTTTCTGTTACTGATTATATTCTATATGTCTCGCTTACGTTTGCCCCTCATAACAAAACTCTCTAAAGAAAGTAATGGAGCCCTTTCTCTTGTCTTTATGGATTAAGCATAAGAGAAGGGACTGTACTTTCTCCAACATCCTTTATGGGCCAGATTTAGGGTGGATATCTGGCCCACTTGGAAGCCATCAAATCATCGTAAATTTGCAGTAACTTAGATAAATAGCCGAGATAAGAGTCTTGGACTAGGACGGAGCAGATTATGCATTTCGGTCCTCGTTGTTAACGTATTGTTTACATTATTACACACAAATTCTTTTTTTTTTAATGTGTGTCAAAATTAGTCCCCCCCCCATTCAAATTGGGATGGACACAGACCTACTGGGTCAGAGTGATTTAGGTTGGATGCCTTGCCTACCGCCCCGCTGTGGCATCGAACTCGCGATTTCCAGGCTTGTTGCATTCCACATGGCGCGCTTTAATACTGAGCTCCCGCGGCCAATATTAAAATACACTGATATACTATGAAGTAATCCTACCTTGTTAGGGGGATGGCTGAGTCAAACCACACATTCATTCAACCAAAAAATAATTTAATTTAATTTCACTTCAGTTCGCTTCTAGGGGTTAGTCACCACAATTCACCCCCATCCCCATGCTCTCTCTCTCTCTCTCTCTCTCTCTCTCTCTCCTCTCTCTCTCTCTCTCTCTCTCTCTCTCTCTCTCTCTCTCTCTCTCTCTCTCCTCTCTCTCTCTCTCTCTCTCTCCTCTCTCAAGGAGATGCTTGTTTAACCTCCTGTGTTTGCTCTGTTGATTAATACAACTCAGGATGTTCTGCCCTCGAGAGCTGAGATGTTCTGTATCATATTCGTGTGAAGCCAAACATACAACTAAGAATAATGGATGATCTTGAAGACGGAATGAGATGGTAATATTCTCTAGAGTCCACGTGTGTTCGCTCACGTGTATATGATATTACGAGATAAGCTTTTAAGAATTGACCTTGTTTGGTAGGAATTCTCATCATAAGAGCAAGTGAGATAAACTGTTAAACAATATAAAAACTTACAGACTAAATCATGCTGAGCTCGGATAGGCAAAATTGGTCTTCTTTTTGTATGCAGTACCTTTGCAACACGGCGCAACATCCAGCTCATTCACAGTGACCAGTGGTGTTCCACAGGGTGCTGTTCTTTCACCAAAACTTTTCCTTCTCTTTATCAGTGAATCTCTTCAGTCCACTTCCTCTTCTCTTCTCCACGCCTTTGCCTACAATTCTTCGTACTTGGAATCTCATTTTTTTTCTGAGATAGACGAAATCCATATGCAAATCAGGAGAAAGAATTTCAAAATAATGACTTGGAATTCTTGGATCTTTCACTCTCGCCATTATTTATCTCTTGTTAAAGAATTTATTGTGAATTGAGATAAGGCAGTAAATGACTTTTCACTGAAAATTTCTGATGAGAAGTTATTTATCTAAACTCTTACAGTGCTTGTATATAGTTTTTTTTTTACAATTACACGTTTTTATTGCCATTTTATTCGTCACAATTAGCTTCCATTCGAATGGGGATGGACACAGAGAAATTTGAGATACAAGGGGATTAAGGCTGGATGACTTTCCTAACTCCCCGCAGAGAGATCAAACCCACGTTAGTCCTGCTTGTCATTTCTCAACTCATGCCAGAGAGCAAAATACCTACACAACATCTATTCCTTCCAACAAAAATTCAATACATAGGAGAGAAGTCCTTTGTTACCTTTGTATTTTTACTCCTTTGTTTTTTCTCCTATTTCCTTTGTGTTATTTCAGGTTTCCTTATTTTTTTTTCCACCAAGCTTAAAATGGCCACATTATTACCTTCTTTCCTCACTTGAAATGTCAGCATAAAATTCCCAGACAAAATTACAGCTTCTCTCAGCAGCGTCCTTTGCTCTTATTTTCAGTTTCTTTTTTCTGGTTGCAAAAATTATTTTCAACATTTGTGAAAATGTTATTTAATGTTTTAGACCAATTATATGTAGACAGTTATTTTTAGACACATATTATAGATGCTTTCTTCGTCAGTTGCTCTTATTTTCCAGTATGTTTTCAGGTAAAAGAATTATTTTCAACATTCGTGGAAGGATTCTTTGATATTTTGGTCCAAAACTTGGTACTTCATCTAAGAGGTTGTTTTAGCAATAACTTTGAATTTCATTTTGTTTTTTTAATATTTTTTCTAATTTTCTTTTTAGAGCAAAGAATTATTCCTGTATTGGCCAAATGATGTTGGATTTTATTTGAAACTGGTTTGTTGTTAAGAAACTTCTTTTCAGAAGTATCTTTGGATTTTAATGCAGTAATTTTCTTTATCGTTATTTATACCTAACTTTCTATTCGAAACGCATATTTTCGTCACTTTTTAACAGATCATATTAGAGGATAAAACTTAACTATAACTTACCTACTTAACCAACCATTGAACAATATGATTTTGTAATAATGGAACAGCTGCTATTTAAGTCAATTAAACACATTCATATATTTTATGTAAATGTAAGCATGTGGTAAACAACGACTTTGTTGTCGTCAGGTTGAGGGTTCGTGGCCCGCCATGGTCTGAGGTTAGAAAGGGCATTCACTCAGGGTAGCGATCACACTTGTCAAAACAAAACAAAAAATCGCATATAGGTACCATCATTACCCTTAGTAGAAAAGGGAGTCAGTGACGTAAAAGCAATTACATCACTATGCAGTATAAATATAATAGTGAACAGTGATATACAACTATTTCATACATTGCTTACCGTCCATTCATTTACTGTATAATATATATACTCCAACAGCATTTGATCATACACGTATATATAATTCTATACTCATGAATTTTTCAATTGATAACTTCCATTTATTCTTAGGACAAGTTTAGCAATTAAACTGACATTGGAATCTCAATACTCATCTTTGCCAGACTCCTTAGCTAATAATGAGGGATTTAATACCTGGTGCTGAATGGGCGACTACATGCACGGCATTCCAACATCCCGTATATCAGTCTTTCAATAGACTCATCTCTTCAGAAGACACGTGGAGGATTTGCAAGAATGATAAAGATGGGCGGGTCTGTTAAATAACTGTATATTACTCGATTTCAAACTTTTTTTTGAATTATTTAAGAGAGCATTACTTAGGAATTGTGGTATTTATATCGCATTGCTTTGCCGGCCAAGGACTGAGGTTAAAAAGGGCACTCACTTGGAGTAATGGTCACATGTGCCAAAACAAAAGTTCTTCACAAGAAGGCATTGTGTTAGCCTACTGATACAAACATATCTCAGACGTGTATAAAAATAAAATTGACCCGCTATTCGTGAATATTACAAACGCACGAGCACATACACACACACACACAAACGTATGTATACAAATATGTCTCAGACACGTATAAACATAAAACTGACCAGCGCTTCGTGACTATCACCCTTATACAAAAATATACACACACAGGCACAAACGTATATATACAAATACTCATGTCTCAGATGTGTATAAACATAAATGTTACATTCAAACAAGAGATTGAAAACGTGTGATAACAGGCGTGAGAGGAAACTTCGGACATTATGCATTCAAGAGTCAGAACTTATGCGAGTCGGAACTTACGGGAGTTTCATCTTACGCGAGTTGCAAAAGTTACCAACAGCGAGATGTAACTTTCGGCTTCTGTTGAATGAGCATTGGAAAACAGAGTCTCCAACAAAAATCAAAATGGTGGTTATCGAGATAAGAAAACTTATTTTTGCTTCCATGAAATAAGAATAATGGAACATTATTTACCTTTCTTCAGTAAAAAATCAGGCTTAAGATTGGTTTTATGCAACCATCCAGTTAGGTTAAGCTAGTTACGAGAGTTTAGTTAGGTTGGGTAAGGTTAGCTTAGTTTTATTAGGTCAGGTTTAGGTTAGTTACATCAGGTTTGGTAGGGTAGTCATGTTAGTACAGTTAGGATAAGTTATGTTAGAAAGCTATATGAAAAAAATATATATTGGTCCAAAATTAGATGGGGTGCATAAAATTAATCTTTACTGCTTTTAGCTTAGCGGTACTATATATTGCGCCAAGGCTTACTGGCTGGCCACAATAGTAACAGAAGAATGTAGGTAGTAGAGTTTCATATTATCCAACCACTCTCCACCTCACCCATAGAGTATTCTGAAGCAAGAAAAGAAAGTAAGGAAGTGAGAGATTCCTTTTGCTAAAGTATGGCACGAAAGGAAAACTATTATCTGATGATAATATTTAAATAACTGTTACTAATACTGATACTACTAATAAATTCAGCCTCTATATCTATCTATCTATCTATCTATCTATCCATGTATCTATCTATCTGTGTATGGATTCGGCTTTACGTCACGGACTCCCTTTTCTACTAAGGGCTAGGACGGTTGCCTTCTTACGAAGGGCTTGTTTTGGCAGATGTAATCGTTACCCTGAGTGTATGCCCTTACTAACCTCATTCCATGACAGAGCGCGAACCCTCGACCTGCCGCCTCAGAGTCGCGGACGCTACCATTTTGCCACGGAGACTACTATCTATCTATCTGTGTATCTATCTATCTATCTACATATATGGATCAATTTGATAAAAGGTCATAGTTTGACCTCAGTTCAAAATTAAATTTCATCTTTGTTTATTGCAAATACCACTTCCTTTCCACCTCTTTGGGTTTTCCAAATTTCGAAATTCAATATCCTGTTATTAATTTTTTTTTATTTCAATATAATGGAAAACATATTTAGAGGTCAGAGTGACGTGTGAATATTAATATTCAGTATTTGATCGTTCCAAATATATTTGAGTCGTTATTGTCTATAGATTTCATTTCTATCCTCTTTGGTGGCGGTAGTAGTAGTAGTAGTAGTAGTAGTAGTAGTAGTAGTAAGTAGTAGTAGTAGTAGTAGTAGTAGTAGTAGTAGTAGTAGTAGTAGTAGTAGTAGCTACAGCAATCATATCTTATTACAATACATATCGTATGACAGATCTATATTTCGTGTTTTTCAATTATTTTGTCAGGATATTGATGAATTGGGTAAAACCGCTCTGTCCATTTCATACTGTACGTATAAGTATGTATGTGGAAATGGATGTTTGCATTTAAGTATAGTGTGTGTTATACTGTAAGTATGCACGGATAGAAATATATTGGTGTCTAAGTATACATATGAAATTCATATTGAATGTATGTATAGGAGTGCTCTATCTAGCCCTCACGTTTTCCAGTACCTTAGAAAAGTATTTCACTGGGGTCCGCGGTAGGTCAGTGGTAGTTCGCACGAGTCGGGATGTGACATGCCTGAAAGACACTTGTTCTATCCCACCACGGATCGTTAGGAAGGTCATCCAATCTCAATCCCCTTATAGCTCCAACCTTTGTGTGTCCAACCCCGTTTGCATGGGAACTTACTGTGATATATGCAAAAACTTGAAAAAAAAAATGTCTGTATTCTGGTCGAGTGACTAAACAAACTAGAATATCTAAAAGAATTATATCAGGTTATAATATGTGAGTGTACGTGTACAATACATATTGTGTAAAACTGTTTACATGTGGAAATTTTGTAGAGGGGGAAATGTGGTTATATATAGATCTTTTATTTTCATTCTCGTTGCTTGTCTTAATGGAGTAGGTCCTGGCGAAGTAGATTTTTTGCCAAAATTTTATAGAGAATTGGCTAAATATAATTTCTTTTATTAGTTTCTGAATGATGTCAATGCGCTCAAATAGATACTTTTATCGAAATCTGACAGACATAGGGCTATAGATAGATTATTGCATGTTTCTGAAGGGTTTAGGAGCATAAAAGTAGATTTCTTTACCAGAAATTTTCTAAGGGAAACTGAATCATGGTTATGTATTTCATGGTTGCTCTTAGAAGTATCGCATGAGGAAAGGTTACATATGAGTCAGTATAGTTTTTAGAGAATATTGGAAATTTATGGGAATATTTATTTTTGTTTTAAATTCCTACGGTTTGTATGAAAATAATTTCTTAATAGATGTTAAACAGCGTTTTCATTCTTATATACATACAAGCAATCTTGCCTTTAGTTCCGGTTTTACGTCACGGAATCCCTTTTTCTACCAAGGGCTTGGACGATTGTCTTCTTTCAAAGGACTTGTTTTGGCAGGTGTAATCATTACCCTGAGTGCATGCCCTTGCTAACCTCAGACCGTGACGGGGCGCGACAAGTAATCTTGCCTCTATTTGTAATAAATGGTTCTATAAGTAGGTAAATGTCGAAAGCAAATCGAATCCTTACAGTTTATGCAAAATGATTTTATAGACTTGAATCTCAATCTCAGTGACATTAAAGAGTTTCTAAATAAGCATCGCACAACATAATTTCTTGTGACTGTTTATAAAACAAATTAGAAAAAAAATGCAATTTATAAACAAAGTTAAGAGCACGGACATAATTCCAGAATTTAAAATAATGGAAAGATCTATTTATATCGTTAATTGTGGAGGAAGCTTTTCCAGGCATTGTGAATTCATGCATAATATTATCATTTATTTCGAAAATGTATTTCATACAGATTGGTTGGTGTTTACCGTTCCCAAATTTATTTTATTTATTTTCTATCAAATTAACTTTGCATTTTAAGTAAGAATAAGGACTTTGTACATGAGGTTATTTAGATTTTTTTTTTTTCCCGGTAGTGATTAGTGATGATTTTGAAAATGGAAATAATGCAATTTCAAGCACCGTAATTGAATCTTATGTAAAAAGTATAGACAAATTAATTGAACAAACACTCTAGGACATACACACACACACGCATACGCACATACATACACACATAACCAAACATATGCATACACACCCAGCTGCTATAATAAGTATGCCACGAGAAATAGCTGACTAGTGTACTTTATTCATACCAGAGGATTGAAACTCGAGAACCAGAACGCCTTACCTTATAACCCTCTCCCACTAAGCAGTTAAATGAGCACACACACACACACACACACACATATATATATAT
>JAXCGZ010018367.1:0-7500 GCA_037179515.1 Halocaridina rubra | reverse complement strand
GAAACAGCCTACCACTGTTACCAGATCCTCTAAATAAAATCCATTTCTCGACAGAAGAATGACAAAGTCTTTAAAGGAATTGGTTATATCTCTGTCTGCCGTTTCCCAAGAGACAGGAAGCGTCTGTTTATCAAAGAGAAAAATTTTGGCATTCCAGGACATTCCAGGATTTACTGACATTTCCTAGTTGACTGGAAAATAAAACGCAAAATATATCAATAAAATGGCTGACACAAGTTATCTGGCGAAATACCCCACAATGATTTTAAAAGATATAAAAGGAGTTGGTAAAGATGAAGAACCTCCAGAGCTCTTTGTAATGAGCAAGACGAAAACCTCACAAGGTTTTTAGAAGACATAAAAGGATCTGGTTAAGATGAAGAACACCAGAGCTCTTTGTAATGATACAGAAGGATCTAATAAAAAGGAATAATGCTTGAACTCTTTGTAATGATGAACATTATTTGAACAAAAAAATAATTTTAATATCAAATATGAAAAAAATACAGTTTCACACAGCAAAGAATTTACTCAATTTAATAACTTGTTCTCTAAAGTATAAATAAGTTTAATATCAAATATAAAAGAAATACAGTTTCACACAGCAAAGAATTTACTCAATTTAATAACTTTCTCTCTAAAATGCCAACTCGATAAATTCTGGAAAATAAAGAATTCTATAATACAGTCTGCCAAAGTCTCTCTTTTCAGTCTCGGATATGAGAGCCTGAGATATAGTGGGAGAATTTCTCACAGAATTCATAATGGATATTGGCTGGTTTTCCCCTCGCTTCCACTTCAAAGCATTCCTCTCCCCTCTTCAGGTCTCCCTTACATTTACTTTCAAAATAAGCATCAAAATCAAACAATGTGGAACAGTCACGAGGGGACAGTAGCACTTTTTAAGATTTGTTTACCTAAGAAAAGAAAGTGTTTGCTCATAAGAGGCGAAAATGAAAACACGAAAATAATATTATGACGCGGACCAAAGGGATTCCTCGCACCTGCTAGCTCAGTGAACTGTGGTGGACGGGTGTGAGGGGAGTTGGCATCTGATGAAGCGGTGAGGGTTAACCAGCTGCGGCTGTCGAGTCTCATTGTAGATTATCCTTGCCCGCCTACCTTGTGGGTGACCCAAGCAGGGTGGAAGGGGGGTAGACGTGGCAGCCCTTTATCCCCAAGGAGCTGAGAGGAGTGGTTGAGGTGTGTGCGGATCGTGATGAATGCGCGTTTCTTGGCTTGGCCACCCCCCTTACTAGGGGGAGTGAAGCGTATGTACATGTATATATGTACTATCTTACTAATACAGTATGTCTTCTTTGTCAGCAGCTTTTGCCACTTTTATATTGGGTTGCTTTTTTCCACTAGCCTCTTCCATCTATGGTGATCACACACCTTCAATCCAATCAATCGTGTTCTCTCTTTGGATATCTATGCAGCTCCTATGACTGTTTTTCGATGTATTTCCTTTATCTGCAACATATTCTCTATTTTATATGGATTCGCTGTTTTTGCCCAGCCTCTTGGAGCTAGTGCTTGGTGTTGGCTCAAAGTTCTACGCTCGGTTACCCTTCCATTCACCAACCCTCTCCATTAACGTGGGCTTGGGACCAGCACTTAGCTGAACTGCTACTTGTATTTCAGAATATGGATTAACTCCTGACGTCAAAGAAAGTAACTGTATAATTATTATGTCTCATTGTAACAAGTTCTACACAAACAACATACAAGTAAACCTCACTGAAATGTACAAATTAATGGTCTTTCATGTTATGCTTATATATTTGTATTTGGAATCTCATACGTCAAATATTCTTGTCAAAAGTCTCCTTAACAGCAGAATTTCAGTGACTCGTCATTTATAAGAAGAAAAAACCTCCAGTAAAACCTCAGCATAGGATATTCCAGTAAAACCTCAGCATAGGATATTCCAGTAAAATCTCAGCTTACGATATTCCAGTAAAACCTCAGCATAGGATATTCTAGTAAAACCTCAGCATAGGATATTCCAGTAAAACCTCAGCATAGGATATTCCAGTAAAACCTCAGCATAGGATATTCCAGTAAAACCTCAGCATAGGATATTCCAGTAAAACCTCAGCATAGGATATTCTAGTAAAACCTCAGCATAGGATATTCCAGTAAAACCTCAGCATAGGATATTCCAGTAAAACCTCAGCATAGGATATTCCAGTAAAACCTCAGCATAGGATATTCTAGTAAAACCTCAGCATAGGATATTCCAGTTAAACCTCAGCATAGGATATTCCAGTAAAATCTCAGCTTACGATATTCCAGTAAAACCTCAGCATAGGATATTCTAGTAAAACCTCAGCATAGGATATTCCAGTAAAACCTCAGCATAGGATATTCCAGTAAAACCTCAGCATAGGATATTCCAGTAAAACCTCAGCATAGGATATTCCAGTAAAACCTCAGCATAGGATATTCTAGTAAAACCTCAGCATAGGATATTCCAGTAAAACCTCAGCATAGGATATTCCAGTAAAACCTCAGCATAGGATATTCCAGTAAAACCTCAGCATAGGATATTCCAGTAAAACCTCAGCATAGGATATTTCTCTCAGTTTGTTAAATCCTTCTGTAGTGTATATTGCCCTGAAGAATAAAACACTCATATTTCATTCTTCGTAGTTGCAATTCATATCAGGAATAATCCCCCACGTGTTTGGGATTACTGGATACGGATACGGATAACTGGGATTGCCAACAGCATACGAGATGGTCGGATGCAGAGGCTGGTACTTATGGATATACATATCTTTTCTTATTTTTGTTTTTTCTAAAAAAAAAAAAGATATCTAACCTGGTTAGATACAGATTTCCATGTGGGAAATACATTGCTTTTAACCTGTGGCAGGGATTGCTGTCCTTATTTTTCTTTATATTCTAAAATGAAAGAAAGAGAGAGGGCAAGAGAGAGAGAGAGAGAGAGAGAGAGAGAGAGAGAGAGAGAGAGAGAGAGAGAGAGAGAGAGAGAGAGAGAGAGAGAGAGAGAGAGAGATAATATTCCAGATATGATGATTATGTTCTTTGATGTTCATCATAAAAAATATCCCTTTGTTCGGATTTCTGAGATGCCTTCTCTCTCTCTCTCTCTCTCTCTCTCTCTCTCTCTCTCTCTCTCTCATATGCATATTTAAATGCCTAGGAATGCCGTTATATAATTAGCGAGGCGAATGGGGCCTCTGTCAACGGGTAATTTATGTTAATGAAACATTCATTTCCACAATACTGAATATTTCCAAAGCGAATAGACGAATGAGAAAATACACATTTAATACGACTTTTTCATTTCAGCGTTGCGTTACTTTCCATTTGAATATAGGCCTTGAAAATCTTTCAATATATATATATATATATATATATATATATTATATATATATATATATATATATATATATATATATATATATATATATATATATATTTTTTTTTTTTTTTTTTTTTTTTTTTTTTTTTTTAATAAGCTTGCTTTATTTGCACGTTCAGCTTGTCCAAAAAAAAAAATTTAAGCACTTTGGCGATAGGAACTCGATACGGTAGCGTTCTGTGTGCTTCATAGCGCTATGTAGCGCCACACCGACAGCTGTTGATGAACGCTGGCTGAATCGAAACTTTCTCAGATTAGCAAAAATATTAACAGAAAAATTCCCTGAGTAAGTTTGCACCTACTTTTTCATTACTATATACAGTATTTCTATCTATTCAACGGTCTCATTTTCAACTTTTAGTTATACATACAGTATAGATTGCCTATATTACAATTCATTTTCAACTTCCATTATATATATATATATATATATATATATATATATATATATATATATATATATATATATATATATATATATATATATATATATATATATATATACAGTATATATGTTTATCTAATGATTAGTATTTATTACTTTTTCTGTAAAATATACAATATATTTGTTTATTTAATTATATTATTTTCAGCATCCATTTATATATGTAACATATATGTTTTTCAAATTATATATTGCCAGCTTCCATTTATATATATATATATATATATATATATATATATATATATATATATATATATATATATTATATATATATATATATTATATATATATATATATATATATATATATATATATATATATATATATATATATATATATTGAGAGAGAGAGAGAGAGAGAGAGAGAGAGAGAGAGAGAGAGAGAGAGAGAGAGAGAGAGAGATGATAATAGGAATAATTACCATCCGAAATACTCCAATGAAAAGAAAGAAAATCACAGACTCTCTCTCTCTCTCTCTCTCTCTCTCTCTCTCTCTCTCTCTCTCTCTCTCTCTCTCTCTCTCTCTCTCTCTCTCTCTCTCTCTTCTCTCTCTCTCTCTCTCTCTCTCTCTCTCTCTCTCTCTCTCTCTCTCTCTCTCTCTCTCTCTCTCTCTTTGCAAATTTCATTAGTTTTATTTTGACATTTTACATTGCAATTTGTAATTAGATTAATTATCATGTAATAGCCATTTTTGATGGAATAAAGTTTTTGACTTTGACTTTGACTCTCTCTCTCTCTCTCTCTCTCTCTCTCTCTCTCTCTCTCTCTCTCTCTCTCTCTCTCTCTCTCTCTCTCTCTCTCTCTCTCTCTCTCTCTCTCTCTCTCTCTCTCTCTCTCTCTCTCTCTCTCTCTCTCTCTCTCTCTCTCTCTCTCTCTCTCTCTCTCTCTCTCTCTCTCTCTCTCTCTCTCTCTCTCTCTCTCTCTCTCCTGAACTTAACTTTAAGTAAATATGAGAAAGGAAACTAGACCTCTTGCCCTTCTCTTGAAGGAATAAAATTTCCCCTCTTTCCATTCAATATAGAGGGGAAAAAAATCCTATCCTGAGATGGCGATAAGTGAAATTGTCCATCAGAGTGCCAACGAAGAGCCATGCACGCCAATGAGATTTTGGATCAGGTGTTGAAAATTCCATTTTCTCTCTCAGACACGGCTTCTGCATGCTTTGTTTTATTACAAGATAAGTATGAGATTGCTATATTGGAGCTTTTGTTAACTATTGCCGTCATGCTTTAAATTATGTGAAATGCATATTAAACTGCCTGCCTAGGAGCTCTTGCCCAGCAGGCTAGTGCCTCTGAATATAATGTACATATTTATTCCTGTATGGTATACTGAATATTTGGCAATAAAATCTATGACTATGACTAAGAAACCAAATATCTCTCAGCGGAACTAATCCAGGTTTTCATTTATGGTTAATTTGGCCATGATCTCCACCATAACTGGCTGAATTCAAAAAAACTAATTTATGGAATTAAGATCCCTCAGACTAATATCTCTGGAAATCTCAAAAGCCTTCAGACCTCACATGCGATATTGACATCGCCTGCTGGAGTCTGACTGAAGCCGTGAGAAGGTAATGGTTTTGAAAGAAGAAAAATAATGGCTTGAAATTGGATCCAATGACATTGAGAGGGCCAATGAAATGCTTGATTGCCATGAGAGAGAGAGAGAGAGGGAGAGAGAGAGAGAGAGAGAGAGAGAGAGAGAGAGAGAGAGAGAGAGAGAGAGAGAGAGAGAGAGAGAGAGAGAGAGAGAGAGGGGGGGGAGCTTAGATGGAGTAATATTCAATATTCCAGTCAAGTGTGATGGAGTGTCATAGGACGTAGGTAAAAGGTATATGCCAAAGACGAATTTGACGAATTCAAGGAAATGGGTCTTTTGATTTTCCTTTCAGTATAGAGGATTGATTGATTGATTGATTCGGTTTTTACGTCACGAACTCCATTTTCTACTAAGGGCTAGGACGGTTGCCTTCTTGCGAAGGACTTGTTTTGGCAGATGTAATCGTTACCCTGAGTGTATGCCCTTACTAACCTCAGTCCGTGACGGGGCGAGAACCCTCGACCTGCAGCCTCAGAATCGCGGACGCTACCATGTTGCCACGGTGACTATCCTTTAGTATAGAGGGAAAGGGGTATATTTCAACCTTTTGGATGGATATTCCAAACCAATGTATGAATTTGATAGATTCTTATCTTGAATTAACAAATGCTGATAAATGAATAACTCAAAGACTCCGTTACCCTCTCCTTATCTCTAAGTGGCTCTGGAGAATAAAAGCTGGCCACAAACTCGGGACTTACTGGATTCGGTGTACGGTTGTGTGGGGTGACAAGAAGCGATAAGATCAGAAACGAGATAATTAGAGGTACCTCAAAAGTTAGAGAAATATCAGATAAGATACAAGAAAGTAGACTAAGATGGTATGGTCATGTCGTTAGGAGGGATGAACAGTATGTTGGGAGGAGGGTGATGGAAATGGTTATACAGGGTAGGAGAAGAAGGGGGAGACCAAAGCGTAGGTGGATGGATTGCATCAGTTACGACCTGAGGTCTAAAGGTTTGTTGGGTGATGAGGTATGGGACAGAAACATATGGAGAACACTGGCCAGAAACATCGACCCCACATAAAAGTGGTGATGTAGACGAAGAAGAAGAAGAAGAAGAAGAAGAAGAAGAAGAGGTGTACGGAAGAGTCTTGTCACCTTGAAACTTACTGTTTATTTCCTTGAATGCCTTGAAAACTATATATAAAATGATTAAGAAATATAGGCCTAAGCCTTCTAAAGTATCACTTCTTAAAACCAACTTTATGCACGTGTCTTGAATTAGGCCTAAATCCTCGAGATGCTTTCGAGTTAGAATTGTTGTCATTATCAGGTTCACCTTATAATGACGTGGAGTTATCTTAACACTTGAGAGTTCTTCAAACAACCTAAGTTTCTCTTGAGCAACTGAAATGTTTCTCTTTCAAGTGTTTAGAAGCTATTCAGATTTTTTTTTTCTTTCTTTTTTATGCATGAATGTTTATGCGTTGAGACAGTGTTACATGAGTTTCACTGATATTTGGTCCCTCGTTGTCGTTGTACAAACAATATGAATTATCGCAAATACAACAACAACAACAGCAACAATAATGATGATAATAATAATAATAATAATAATAATAATAATAATAATAATAATAATAATAGTAGTAGTAATAATAATAATAACAATAATTATAACAGAACATGATAATACAATGATGCATTTCAACATTTCCTAATATTTATCTCTTGCTTAACACGCTGGCCTCGCATTCGCTAGGTCGACGGATCGCGCCTCGTCCAGGCAAGAGAGTTTAAGCTGTTTACTGGGGAGGTTACTGCTATGGCTGGTCACCACAATGGGGGGGGCCTGTGCTGGCTGGCGACCGCCCTATGGGTCCTCCATGACCCGTTCACCCATACATGGGTGGCGAATCTAAAACAACAAAATATCTCTTGCTGTCGGGATTTGAAACTGGGACCCGAAGAACTGAAGTCCACAGCTTTATGTACTGAGCCACAGAGGTCATAAAACACAGAAGTGGAACTCCCACCGAAGTCTCAGAATTACAGAGGGCGCCTCAGCATCTTTCTCCTCTAAAGATTTACCGCTCTGCCGATCTACCAGG
>JAXCGZ010018366.1:0-7500 GCA_037179515.1 Halocaridina rubra | reverse complement strand
CATTTTCTTATTTCTTACTCATTGGTGGGGGACAAAATAATATGCAAAATAATAAAAACTATAACATGATATCATTACTGAACTTTTAAAAAAATGAATATACAATTTACAGAAATTATTTCTTTTTCATGATATTAAGCAATAGGATTTATATACACACCACACTAGTATATGAATATGTGTGCTTGTGTGTTCGTGTTTGTGTTTGTGTACTTGAGTAAGTGCATGCATGTTTGTGTTTGTGTGTGTGTGTGTGTGTGATTACCTAATTGTGATTACCTAATTGTGTTTACGGGAAAGAGCCCAAAGCTCGTATCTTCCCGTCTCCTGATTGGTTCCATTTTAGACTTAGTGATACTTATCGTACCTGTCCTTAAAACTATGGATTGAGATAGCATTAACTACCTCCTCGCTTAGCGAATTCCAATTATCAACTACTCTTACACTGAAAAAGTATTTCCTTACATCCTGCAAAGAAGTTTTCTTACGAAGCTTCAAACTATGACCTCTAGTTCTAGAGCCAGCCATATCAAAATATCGATCCCTATCCACTCTATCATAACCATGAAGGAATTTAAAGACTGTCACCATATCCCCCCTTACTCTTCTAGCTTCGAGTGATGGTAAGTCTAATTCCCTCGGCCTCTCATCATAACCGAGATTGCGTATTTCTGGCAACAGTTTCGTGGCATGTCTTTGAACTTTTTCAAGCTTAGCTATGTGCTTTTTCAAGTGCGGATTCCAAAAGGGGGCTGCATATTCGCGTTTTGGCCTCACATAGGTTACATATATATTTCTGAACATTTCATTGTCCATGTGCCTGAAGGCTACCCTTACATTTGATAAGAATGCATATGCTGCCCTTACTACGCCAATTATACGTATTTCTGGAGACAAATCTGCCAGTATGTTTACTACTAGATCTCTCTCATTTTCTGTCTCTTGAAGTTGTACTCCAGCCACCGAGTAGTCAAGCTTGGGCCTTCTTGCACTTGTACCCATTCTCATTACCTTACATTTTGAAGTATTGAATTTCATTAGCCACTTTTCTGACCACTCATGCAGATTATTTAGATCCTCCTGAAGTTCTCTACCATTGTTCTCGTTTTTTACTTTCTTCACAATTTTTGCATCATCTGCAAACATATTCATGAATGAATTTACAGACTCTGGTAGGTCATTTACATATACAAGGAACAAAAGTGGCCCTAAAACTGAACCCTGTGGAACTCCATTACTAACTCTTCTCCATTCAGACACTGAGTGTCTTACTCTAACCCTCTGTTCCCTTCCTTCTAAGTAAGTTTTTATCCATTCCAAAACATTTCCACCTATTCTAGCCATTGATTGCAGCTTCCTAATAAGTCTCCCATGTGGAACAGTGTCAAACGCTTTCTGGAAGTCTAGGAATATGCAATCTGCCCAGCCCTCTCTTTCCTGTAAGATTTGGCTTACCTCATCATAAAATTCTAATAAGTTTGTTACTGTTGATCTACCTTCTCTGAAGCCATGTTGCCTCACTGACAAAAAGTTGAAGGATTCCAAGTGAAGAGAGATATGTTTCCTTAATAGTTTCTCCATAGCTTTGCAAACTATACTGGTCAAGGAAACTGGTCTATAGTTCAGAGCCGTATCCCTCCTTCCCTTTTTGAAGATAGGTATCACATTTGCTTGTTTCCAGCATCTTGGAATCTCCCCCGACTCCAGTGACTCCTTAAATATGATACTTAGTGCCACTGATATTGTGTTTGCGCATTTTTTAAGCACATGAGGGGATATGTCATCAGGACCTGTAGCTTTATGAACATCTAAATCCATCAGCGCTTTGCATACCTCTGTGGCTGTAAGGTTGATGTTCTCTAATACCGGCCCTTGAGCTTCTATCACTGCAATCTGAGGGGGTGGGGTATTTTCTACTGTAAATACTGACTGAAACTCCTTGTTCAATTCTTTGCAGATCTCTTCGTCCGTCTCAGTGATGCTTCCATCCGCTCTCTTTAGCCTTAAAACCTGTTCTTTTACCTTCAGTTTTCCTCTGATAAAGCTGTGGAAAAGCTTGGGATTTTCTTTAGCCTTCCTGGTGATGTCCCTCTCATAATCTCTCTCTGCCTCTCTCCTTTTACTTAGGTAGTCATTTCTTGCTCTTTTGTAGGTTTGCCAGGCATTTATGTTTTTTCTCCTCCTATACCTTTTCCAGCATTTGTCTCTCCACTCCTTAGCTCTTTTACACCCATTATCGAACCATTTCTCTCTGGCATGAATTACACCTACTTTGGTGACAGGTATGCAGCAATCTACTATCTTCCCATATTTCTCACAAAAGATGTCATACATTTCTTGTACAGATTTGTTGTAAAATAAGGTTCTCCAGTCAATAACTGCAAAAAGCTCATTCATTTTGATGTAATCTCCTTTCGGATAGTTCCTCCTCATGTCCTCAGTGCCTCTACTCTCAGGAAGAATATCTTCAATGATATACTCCATCAACAACACACAGTGGTCACTCTTTCCAATTGGTGGTTCATACTCAATATTTTCAATATCCAACACATTATCTGTGAACACTAGATCAAGTAGTGATGGCTCATCCCCACCCCTGGCTCTTGTTGGTTCCATTACATGTTGGTGTAGGAAATTCCCTTTTACGCAATCTAGGAATCTTGCCCCGAATGAGTCCTCACCACTGTGTGGGTCAAGATTTATCCAATCTATCTCTTTATGATTAAAGTCTCCCATAATCAAAATCCTACATTTTTTCTCCCGTGCCATGTTAACAACTGAGTTTATGACTTCAATAGTACCTATATGACTTTCCTCATAAATTTCAAGCCTATTTTGGCTCCTTGGTGGGTTGTATACAACAGTTATTATAATGCTCTCTGACCCAGTATTTATGCGAGCAACAAGAAATTCCCTGAACTCACTTTCTATAGCCAAGTTTATTTCTTCAACTTGAATCCTCTCACTTATGAGCAGTGCTATCCCTCCACCAGTCCTCTCAGATCTTTCGACCCTTAGTATTCTGAAGCCCTTAGGAAAAACTGTGACACTGTTTATGTCCTCACTCAACTTAGTCTCTGTAATTGCTACTATATCTGCCTTACTGTTGTGAATCCTATATTTTAATTCTACTGCCTTACCAGCTAATCCATCAGCATTTGTGTATAACAATCTTAATGAGGCCCCATCCCCTGATCTTCTGTCATTATCTTCTTTATCTCCCCTTTGTCTGGAAGTACTCTGTAACGAAAATTTTTCTTTTCTTCATTTCTTTCATCATTTAACCTTCTTGCCTCTTGCAACAAGTTTTTGATCTTTCCCATCTCTTCCTGTGTGATTACCTAATTGTGATTACCTAATTGTGTTTACGGGAAAGAGCCCAAAGCTCGTATCTTCCCGTCTCCTGATCGGTTCCATTTTTAGACTTAGTGATACTTATCATACCTGTCCTTAAAACTATGGATTGAGGTAGCATTAACTACCTCCTCGCTTAGCGAATTCCAATTATCAACTACTCTTACACTGAAAAAGTATTTCCTTACATCCTGCAAACAAGTTTTCTTCCGAAGCTTCAAACTATGACCTCTAGTTCTAGAGCCAGCCATATCGAAATATCGATCCCTATCCACTCTATCATAACCATGAAGGAATTTAAAGACTGTCACCATATCCCCCCTTACTCTTCTAGCTTCGAGTGATGGCAAGTCTAATTCCCTCAGCCTCTCATCATAACCGAGATTGCGTATTTCTGGCACCAGTTTCGTGGCATGTCTTTGAACTTTTTCAAGCTTAGCTATGTGCTTTTTCAAGTGCGGATTCCAAAAGGGGGCTGCATATTCGAGTTTTGGCCTCACATAGGTTACATAAATATTTCTGAACATTTCCTTGTCCATGTGCCTGAAGGCTACCCTTACATTTGATAAGAATGCATATGCTGCCCTTACTACGCCATTTATATGTATTTCTGGAGACAAATCTGCCAATATGTTTACTCCTAGATCTCTCTCATTTTCTGTCTCCTGAAGTTGTACTCCAGCCACCGAGTAGTCAAGCTTGGGCCTTCTTGCACTTGTACCCATTCTCATTACCTTACATTTTGAGGTATTGAATTTCATTAGCCACTTTTCTGACCACTCATGCAGATTATTTAGATCCTCCTGAAGTTCTCTACCATTGTTCTCGTTTTTTACTTTCTTCACAATCTTTGCATCATCTGCAAACATATTCATGAATGAATTTACAGACTCTGGTAGGTCATTTACATATACAAGGAACAAAAGTGGCCCTAAAACTGAACCCTGTGGAACTCCACTACTAACTCTTCTCCATTCAGACACTGAGTGTCTTACTCTAACCCTCTGTTCCCTTCCTTCTAAGTAAGTTTTTATCCATTCCAAGACATTTCCACCTATTCTAGCCATTGATTGCAGCTTCCTAATAAGTCTCCCATGTGGAACAGTGTCAAACGCTTTCTGGAAGTCTAGGAATATGCAATCTGCCCAGCCCTCTCTTTCCTGTAAGATTTGGCTTACCTCATCATAAAATTCTAATAAGTTTGTTACTGTTGATCTTCCTTCTCTGAAGCCATGTTGCCTTACTGACAAAAAGTTGAAGGATTCCAAGTGAAGGGAGATATGTTTCCTTAGTAGTTTCTCCATAACTTTGCAAACTATGCTGGTCAAGGAAACTGGTCTATAGTTCAGAGCCGTATCCCTCCTTCCCTTTTTGAAGATAGGTATCACATTTGCTTGTTTCCAGCATCTTGGAATCTCCCCCGACTCCAATGACTCCTTAAATATGATACTTAGTGCCACTGATATTGTGTTTGCGCATTTTTTAAGCACATGAGGGGATATGTCATCAGGACCTGTAGCTTTATGAACATCTAAATCCATCAGCGCTTTGCATACCTCTGTGGCTGTAAGGTTGATGTTCTCTAATACCGGCCCTTGAGCTTCTATCACTGCAATCTGAGGGGGTGGGGTATTTTCTACTGTAAATACTGACTGAAACTCCTTGTTCAATTCTTTGCAGATCTCTTCGTCCGTCTCAGTGATGCTTCCATCCACTCTCTTTAGCCTTAAAACCTGTTCTTTTACCTTCAGTTTTCCTCTGATAAAGCTGTGGAAAAGCTTGGGATTTTCTTTCGCCTTCCTGGTGATGTCCCTCTCATAATCTTTCTCTGCCTCTCTCCTTTTACTTAGGTAGTCATTTCTTGCTCTTTTGTAGGTTTGCCAGGCATTTATGTTTTTTCTCCTCCTATACCTTTTCCAGCATTTGTCTCTCCACTCCTTAGCTCTTTTACACCCATTATCGAACCATTTCTCTCTGGCATGAATTACACCTACTTTGGTGACAGGTATGCAGCAATCTACAATCTTCCCATATTTCTCACAAAAGATGTCATACATTTCTTGTACAGATTTGTTGTAAAATAAGGTTCTCCAGTCAATAACTGCAAAAAGCTCATTCATTTTGATGTAATCTCCTTTCTGATAGTTCCTCCTCATGTCCTCAGTGCCTCTACTCTCAGGAAGAATGTCTTCAATGATATACTCCATCAACAACACACAGTGGTCACTCTTTCCAATTGGTGGTTCATACTCAATATTTTCAATATCCAACACATTATCTGTGAACACCAGATCAAGTAGTGATGGCTCATCCCCACCCCTGGCTCTTGTTGGTTCCATTACATGTTGGTGTAGGAAATTCCCTTGTATGCAATCTAGGAATCTTGCCCCAAAGGAGTCCTCACCACTGTGTGGGTCAAGATTTATCCAATCTATCTCTTTATGATTAAAGTCTCCCATAATCAAAATCCTACATTTTTTCTCCCGCGCCATGTTAACAACTGAGTTTATGACTTCAATCGTACCTATATGACTTTCCTCATAAATTTCAAGCCTATTTTGGTTCCTTGGTTCCTTGGTGGGTGTGTAGATCATGAAAATTACCAATGCCCCTGATTAGCATTCGAAACCTAAGGAACACTGAAAAATCCATCAATATGCAACTCTAATAGTCTTAAATGAAGCAGGAAACACCTTATGTTAAGTCCTAGAACAGAATATGAGCACTCACACGATTCTCTGATAATTTTACCACACTACCCAACAGCTTGTATTACGCATGCAAGTGGAACTCCTGTTCTAAAGGTATCTATAATTGTCAAACAGACCCATTATCTTATTTAAATATATAATTAATTTTACAGTTCCTAATACACACATGCTGGTCCAGGAATGTCCATAGGCACAATTAATTGTGCCACTAATGGTCTAAAAGAAATAAGAAACCCATCAGTTAACTTTGCAGAAGGGAATCAGCAAGTCTCACCCTACGTCTAGGCTTATTTTAATTCAATTTATATTAACATTATGATCAACAAGTGAGAGTATGGATACAGTGATACTAAGCTATAGATAATATATTTCTTATATAATAGCCAAAGATTAACAAGCAACTACCAACATCCTAAGATAAGAAATGAATTATATGCATATTAGAAACCATCACATAGAATGACAACAAGAACAGCTTACGCACCATGCATATTATACATGCAATTTTTTGAAAAGCTTCTTAATTCCCAATATAATTCATGTCTCTAAAATGGTTTATATATGTTGATGACATTTTAACAATTATTCCCAAAAAGATATTGATGCTAATGCCCTTCTTTCAGTTTTAACTGTACAAGAGTCTTCAATTAAATTCACTGTGGATACTGAAAAAAAAAATCCTCTGACCTTTTTAGAGATAATTTTTCATACACAGCTCTTCAATTGTAACTTTAGTATTTATAGGAAACCAACAAATAAACTCTCTTATGGTCATTTTTACTATGGTCATCATATTGTTCCGGTTTTACGCCACGAACTCCCTTTTCTAGTAAGGGCTAGGACGGTTGCCTTCTTGCGAAGGCCTTGTTTTGGCAGATGTAATCGTTACCCTGAGTGCATGCCCTTGCTAACTTTAGACCGTGACGGGGCGCGAACCCTCGACCTGACTCCTCAGGGTCGCGGACGCTACCGTTTGAGCCACGGTGACTACTCTGGTCATCATATTAATGTAAAAAATTCCTATTTTTCGTCCATGATTTAAGAGTAATGCGCATGGTCAGCTCTAAATTTATTAATCAAGAGTTTGGAAAAAAAAAATTCGAGTTATGCGTCTCATATTTTGGACTTTGATAAAGTAAATCCCTTAAAACAAATTACAATAATACTAAAGTAAGAACCCTCTTCGTATCCCCATTGCTTTCCTTACTTTTCCGGTTTCAGTAATATTAGAGAATTGTTCAAATTTTTCAATGTGAATATCGTCTTTTCTTGCAGTTACGCAATTAAGAATATTTGGAAGAAAAAAAAACATCCCGGCAAAATACCAACTTAGTACAAGATACCTTGAAGATATTGCAAATTATTTTACATTAGCAAAATTAGCAAAGATTTGATAAAAAGAGTAAAAAAGCATGAATAGTCAGTTAAAACGGTC
>JAXCGZ010018365.1:0-18017 GCA_037179515.1 Halocaridina rubra | reverse complement strand
TTGACTAGTAGTTTTTTTTTATTTGCTTCTATTTGCGTGACAGTCCAGACTCCCTTTTATGCCTGTGTCTTGCCGTCTCCCTCTTTTTCTGTGTTAGAGTTTTATATCAATGCCACCTATTGTTTGAATTTTTCATTTTCTTATGTAAGCAGTTTAGAGGAGAATTAAGGGCCTCATGTCTTGGTACTCTGTTTGTATTGGAGACAGTGTTAATTTATTAACGTATTCTTTGGTGATTAAAATGAGTGCAAGGATGTTCTCTCTTATCATAATTTTAATTTTGTTAACATTTGTTGTTACTTTTCTAATATAAGGCATAATTTTGTATATGTAATGGAAAGGCAGTTTTCGTCATCCTAATTCTTTGATAGAATTAATGAATATGATTTCTTGTTGCACTGTAATCTCAAAGTGCATCACGTTTTCATAATGATTAAAAGAAAATATAATTTAAAATACGTTTCATGTTCTTGCGTGGCGATGCAAATTCTTTTCTGAATATCTATCTGTTATTTGTATCATGATATTGGACAATATTTTATATGTATATATTAGGTTACTAAATAGTCCTTTGCTTGTTTAACATTTACAGTTCCATAAAAGCTTCGTCATTCTATCTCATTAATAAATAATTTCCACTCATTTTGATCATATTTTTATCATCATATTCAGATTTATGAAAGTTTAGCAGTTTTATCTAGGTATTCCTTTTGCTTTTGGAAATATTGCTTATTCATATAAGGTATCTTGATTAGATGTTTTAAATGTGACAGTTCCTTATATATTAAGGGTCTTAGGGCTACACTAAACTTTTATATTTTCATTCCAGACAAATGATGGAAGCGATGCCAGCGAGCTCCCAGTCTTAAGAGCTGAGGTGGAGCACCAGAGGAACTTAGTGGAGGAATTGGAAGTTAAACTTAAAGCAACTCTGTCTCAAGTAGATTTAATGACCAGAAAGGATCAAGAGAAACAGCAGGAGAGAAGGGACCTTGATCGCAAACTTGCTTTCTTACAGCACGACCTGAAAGAAGCTCAAAGAAAGGTAAAAGTATTTGATAGTGTTTTTTGAAGTGGGTGGAAAAAGAATTTCAGTTAAGTATGACTTCCCATGGTGGTTAGAGTAATTGACTGGGGACATGAGAGACCTACAACTGAGTCCAATGCCGGATATAAAAGGCCAACCTGAATTATTTCCCTAGCTCCAGTTTTTCTGTGTCCATCCCCAAAATAGGGATGAATAGTAAAACATAAAATGGCAAACATACACTGTAAATAGGGTGTTGAGTCAAAGCACTCACCCAATCCATCTCTCAAATCTTGACTCTTTTGGGAATGAGGTGTCACCACAATTTTCCTCTGCTACACAGTTCATTAAGAGGTGTATTTTTGGTGGAGGTGGACATTGACATCCAACCTCATATGTCTTACATATTATCTATGTACAGTATATACAAAAGCCATAAACCAAAGCAAAACACGTGATTTGAGGAATTACATCCCGGTATGCCCACTGTACCATAGGTTGTGTCTAAAATGGATGGCTTTTGTAGCATTGGAAAAAGAAATCATTCTTTTAATACCCAGTTTGTAATAGAAGGTAAAGGATTCCTGGTACATATGCTGTGTATTATACGAGGCTGTTAAATTTGAAAGCCATGAGAAGAGATGATGACTGTGTGGGCAAGAGGGTGATGGGGATGGAATTTTAGGATAGGAGGAAAAGAAGAAAACCAAAACAAAGGTGGATGGATTGTGTGAATGAGGATATAAGGGAGAGAGGGCTGAGAGAAGATCTGACATAAAACCTAGAACTATTGAGGATTCTTGACATGAACCCTGATTCTACATAGACGTAGGAGTAATGAAAAGAGAAGATTAAATTGAAAATCCCTTGTTGTGAGGGAGAAACTGTTCCATCTTTGTATGCCTTCCATATTTTTTTTTAATTGTGACAGGATGGGCAAAAAAAAAAAAAAAAAAAAAAAAAAAATCGTCGGGCCTGTGCAATAAGAAAACATGAAGAGAAACGGAGATGGGGAGTATTTTGACTGGTCAGATATGAATGGATAGTAAAACATGTGTAATGAATATCCTAGAATATTCGGTGTTGATGTAGGCATAAAAAGAACAGTAACTGAAGGAAGGCATCGAACTGTCCTGGACAGTCTTATTAGAGACTAATACTATAATTGTATGGAAAAATATGCCTAGGAACGTATGCACCCTTGAGTGTCTTGGGAAGTGGTCAATTGGTATATTCCTTCTGGTGGTAGAGAAAATATTTCTTTCCTCTGTGCCTTGTATATCATAGGGAATGCATTCCTTTGTATCTTAGGATGTAAGTCAAAAGATGTCGGGGAGTTTTTAATTTACTAAAGGGACACAGTTTCTGAAGTTGTTTAGGAGTTCACAGACATCCAATAAACTAGAAGCTTTAATTGCACAACTCCCTGAATACCACCACTTGGATAATGAAACTCAGAATTCAAGTTTCTTTTAATTTTGAAAAGCATAAACAAAAATAGATTTGATTTTATGGAATGCAGCCTTTAATCCCTCGGTGGTGGTGAGCATGTTTTTGATTCCCGGCACCGCATATGGATGCCACGACTTGGGCCTCGTTTTGAAGGAGACCACCTCTGTCATGTAGGCAAAGTATAATGGAGAACATTGCAATTGCAGAAACAGAGATGATACACTTTTAATAATGGGGAAAATTGAAGACGTGACCACACAAATGATGGGTTTCAAATATAAATTTATGCGATAAAATATAATAGTTTGATTGCGATCAACAAGAAACGTTTACACTACCAAAAGGACATGAACAAAGTATTAATTGTTTGCAAGCATTGGTGTAAAACACTTTATTTACAGTAATAGAAAAGGATCTACAGGATAAATATGTAATCTTTTAATTACGGTTGACAAGAAACTTTTATGCTACCAAAGGGCATGAACAAATTAATTGCTTACGAGCATTGGTGTAAAAAACTTTATTTATGATGTGAAATGCAATTAGAATTTGTTAGAAGAGATAGATATTCCTCGTGGCAATGAGCAATCTTGTGAGGGTGAAATCTTTACTTGGACATTGAAAATGAAAGATTTTTCTTATCAGTGTATATCTGCTCGATTTCAATATTGAGCACTTAAATTTGGCAAATGAATTTACTGTTGGGTACTAAACGAAATTTTCTTTTTAGGGGAATGGGACTGAGCAAAAATTACTTAAGGAATTTTCCCTGTACCTGTAGTAATATTAATCGCAAAGTTTCTCAAATACCCAGTTTGCTTGGCCAACAAGTTTTGCCATGTGCTGTCTCTAATCTTGTTTATGCCAGATGAAATCTTGCGAAGACACTCCTGATAATATTCAGCCATGTTGTGAAGGCTGGGAGTAAGCAAGACTGCGTAGACACTTCATGTTGGCAGTCTGCTCCCCATCCACCATCTGCGAACGATCCAGCGCTATTCTGGTGGAACTTTGACTTGGGCGAATCTGCAAGGTTGACGAAGAGCAAGATCTCTTCCTCTTTTTTTTTTTCTTTTTTTTTTCGAGGGTTTACTATAGTGGTGATCCCTGGCAAGCAAGTATGGTAGAGATGCAAGGGAGAGACAGTATTTTAGTGCAACAAGAGGGAGCAAACAAAGGAAACGAGAAAATAAACTAGGGGAAGATGGGCTATTGGTATCTGCATTCTTGGACATCACGGTCGTAGTTCTTTATTATTTTAGAAAAAGGGGATTTTTAATATTAAAATTTTAAAGAATGCCACTGAAATGTATATAGACAAGCTACTGACAAATCAGCAAGATCAAATTTATAATATGAAAAATGATCAGCAAGAGCAATTTTGGGAAAATGTATTTGTCAGATGTGTCAACACTACGTGAGAGAGAGAGCAGAGAAAAAGAAAAAGAAAGATGAACGCTTTGCGATAATGCTTATATTTAATTTCTCTCAAGTACAAGAATATTAAACTGTATATAGCTATTTTTGAATGAATTAAGTTATACAAATATATATTACTGGAAGTACTATTAATTGCAAATTATCATAATTTTACAAAACCCAAGAAATGAGGTTTCTCAGTTAAAAAAAGGAAACAAAACAAGGTTAAAAATTTCAATAAATAACTAATAGGGCATCTATAATGAATATGTTTAATTTGAGTGGAATGCTCTGTTACAAAGGCCCTTTCTGGAGAATGTTTGCTTTAACAAATTCTTCTACAGTAGGCGAAAAAAAAACATAGGAAGTTATGGAGAACTTAGTGTTATTTTCTCTTAGGGGAGAAGAAAGGATGAAAAGAAGACGAGATTTGCCACTGAAGCATATCTTAATGGCTAAACATATCATAAAATCAAGGAACATTAACAAATTCTCATTCCAAAAAAATAAAATCACAGTTACATGACATGCAGAACACATAAAATGAATGTTAGGAAATCTAAATTTCAAGAAAATTAAAATCACAATTAAATAGCAGAGAGAAAATCAATATTCAAGTGTTAAGGAATTCTTCACATGCGGTAAGGCAATAAAAAAATATACACAAACAAAGAAAATACATTGTCCCTATACGTAGAAGGAAATTTTTGAACCTAGTTGTCCTTAACAGTTGGAAAATGATCAGCAAGAGCAATTTTGGGAAAATGTATTTGTCAGATGTGTCAACACTACGTGAGAGAGAGAGCAGAGAAAAAGAAAAAGAAAGATGAACGCTTTGCGATAATGCTTATATTTAATTTCTCTCAAGTACAAGAATATTAAACTGTATATAGCTATTTTTGAATGAATTAAGTTATACAAATATATATTACTGGAAGTACTATTAATTGCAAATTATCATAATTTTACAAAACCCAAGAAATGAGGTTTCTCAGTTAAAAAAAGGAAACAAAACAAGGTTAAAAATTTCAATAAATAACTAATAGGGCATCTATAATGAATATGTTTAATTTGAGTGGAATGCTCTGTTACAAAGGCCCTTTCTGGAGAATGTTTGCTTTAACAAATTCTTCTACAGTAGGCGAAAAAAAAACATAGGAAGTTATGGAGAACTTAGTGTTATTTTCTCTTAGGGGAGAAGAAAGGATGAAAAGAAGACGAGATTTGCCACTGAAGCATATCTTAATGGCTAAACATATCATAAAATCAAGGAACATTAACAAATTCTCATTCCAAAAAAATAAAATCACAGTTACATGACATGCAGAACACATAAAATGAATGTTAGGAAATCTAAATTTCAAGAAAATTAAAATCACAATTAAATAGCAGAGAGAAAATCAATATTCAAGTGTTAAGGAATTCTTCACATGCAGTAAGGCAATAAAAAAATATACACAAACAAAGAAAATACATATACTGTATACGTAGAAGGAAATTTTTGAACCTAGTTGTCCTTAACAGTTGGCGAATGGCTTTAAAACAGCTTCAGCCATTCAATACTAAACCAAAGGTTTCTGCCATATTCTGGCTTTCAGTGTCCCACAAAAGGGGAATATAAATCTACAATCAAAGATTTTTTTTTCTTTTTTTTAAACAAACAACAACAACAGGGAGGTATTCTTTACAGACTAGTTAAGCTTAGGCTAACTGCACCAGCTTTCTCATTTGAGGGTAGTGACCTTCGATTCAGTAGGTCAGCGAGGTCATTAGCCTTTCCATCAACATGTCGGGCAGTAAATTTGAAAAAGTTAAGGTAAAGTCCCCACCTTTTCAGTTGAAGGTTTATGTTATCTGCCGTCTGTAAATATAGGAGAGGACGGTGGTCTGTTCTCAGGGTAAAATGTTGGCCATACAGATGGTCTTCAAATTTCTTTATGGCCCAGTATGCGGCTAAAGCTTCCTTCTCCATAGTGGAGTAATTACGTTCTGCAGTGCAAAACCTGCGGCTTGCATATCGCACTGGAGCTACTTTTGCTGGATTGTCCGACCGAGCTTGCAATAGCACGGCACCCAGGCCTTCATCTGAGGCATCGGTCTGCAAGAAAAGGGAAATCAGGTTTACGGACTGTAGCAATGGCTCACCCGCCAGTGCTTCTCGGAGCTTGAAGAATGCTCTCTCTGCCTCGTCCGTTTATGGGACAGAGGAGTTCTTACCCTGTTTTGAGGAAGTCATTTGCTGCAGAGGGGCAGCGATAGAATTAGAGTGGGGAATGAACCATTGCACCTTGTCCTGTACAGGAGACATAAGTCCTTTTCCGACCAAGTGGCCGAGAAACTGTAATTGTGTGAAGCCAATCTTGCATTAGGAGGTTTTAAATGGAGTCCATGCTTCTTCAGACTGGCAAGAACTCAGCGAAGAGTCGCAAGGTGTGATGACCATTGGCGTAAAACACTATCTTTACAATAATGGAAAAGGATCTACAGGATAAATGTGTAATTATTTAATTACAGTTGACAAAAAAATTTTACACTACCAAAAGGTATGAACAAATTATTAATTGCTTACGAGCATAGGTGTAAAACTTTATATACGATGATAGAAAAAGATGAAATAAAATTGGAATTTGTTAGGAGAAGAGACAGATTTTCACATGGTAATGAGCAATCTTGTGAGGTCAAAATCGTTACCTGGACAATTAAAATTAATTGAATTTGGCAAATGAGATTACAGTTGGGTACTAAGCAAAAGTTCCTTTTTATGGGAATGGGACTGAGCAAAGATTACTTATGGAATTTTCCCAGTAGTAATATTAAATGCAAAGTTTCTCGAATTCCCAATTTGCTTGGTTAACGAGCTTTACCATACACTGTCTTTCACCTTGTTTATGCCAGATGAATGTCTGCGAAGACACTCCTGCAACTTTTAGCCACATGGTTAAGGCTCCCATGGGAGTAAGTGAGACTACGGAGACACTTCACGTTGGCAGTCCGCTGGCTATCCACCATCTGCCCATCTGCAAGCGATCCGGCACCAGTCTGGTGGAATAACGACTTGGGTGAATCTGCAAGGTTGACAAAGAGCAATATTTTTTTTTTTTTTTTTCTCGAGGGTATCCTATAATGGAGGTTCCATGGCAGGTAAGTATGGCAGAGATGCAAGAAAGAGACAGTATTTTAGGTGCAACAAGAGGGAGCAAACAAAAGAAACAAGAAAATAAATTATGTGAAAATGAGCTACTGGTATCCGCATTCTCGGACATCGCGGGCGTAGTTCTTTATTATTTTAGAAAAAGGGGATTTTTAATATTTAAATATTAAGGAATGCCATTGAAATGTATCCAGACAAGCTAATGACATATCCAGCAAGAGCAAATTTATAATAAGAAAAATTTTCAGCATGAGCAATTTTATAAGAAAACTTTGGGAAAATGTATGTCAGATGCGTCAACACTACGTGACAGAGAAAGCAGAGAAAAAGAAAGACTATTGCATTGTGATTATTCATATATTAAACTTCTTTCAAGTACAAGCATATTAAACTATATATAACTATATTCAAATGAATTAGGATATACAAATATATAAAACTGTAAGTAATTATGAATTGTATATTATCATAATTTTACAAAACACAAGAAATGAAGTTTCTCAGTAAAAGAAGAGAGACAAAAAGTTAAAGGTTCAATAAGTAACTAATCGGCCATCCATAATGAATCTGTTTAATTTGAGCATAATGCTCTGTTACAAAAGATAATCCTTTTTGTTGAGGAAGTCTGATATGCGGACATTATTTTTCCTACTTAATTGTATAGTTAACTGACAGGAATAGGGAATGGAGGACATAGACAAGCTTTCCCAAGCTAAAATTAATATCATGTACAATACTCTTAGCAGAGGTGAGGATACTCTGTTTTAGTTCCTTTTCTACAGTAGTGGCCCCTGTACTTCACAGGAATATATCTTTGACAAAATCAAATCCTTTTTTAAGTTTTGGCTTCTCTGGGATACGGTGTCCTGTTGCACAGTAAAGAAAGCAATTCTGATTGGATTCTGTTTCTCTTGCAGGCTGACAATGAAGGTGAATCTAGAAGAAAACTGGATAGTGTGTACCAAGAAATAAAAAAGAAGTTGGAAGACGAACAAAATAAACGAACTCGAGATTTATCCTCGGCTTTGCAGACCAACGATAAACTGAACTCATTAGAAAAACAGGCAAGTTTTTATTACATTATTCTCTCAAACACTAGGGACATGTTTACTGTTGTTCAATTTACAAGTGTGTGTTAGTGTTGAAACTAAAATGTTTAGAAAAACAGGGTAGTTTTTTTAAACTTACTCTCTCAAAAACTCGGAGGTCTTTCTTTTGTTTCAATATAGAAAAGTGTGCTTATATTTAAACTCACCTCCTTATGTTAGCTGGCTAGTTTTTTTTATTGAATGACTCTTTCAAGCACTAAGAAGACTTTTACTTTTTTCATTGTAGAAAAATTCTACTGTTGGAAATATATATGCGTTTAATTAATGGAATGCTACCTTGCATAGTATTAACTAAGATTTAGTTGAGTTTTGAAGTTATTGGCCATTTTTTAGTATATTGATCTAGGAGTTAGATATATAGTTCTCTCCCAGTAACTGTAGTGCTGTGCAGGCATACAGATACTCCTCTGTTTATGAACATCCGGAGATACAGATGATGTGTGTGTTGAGAGAGAGAGAAATGAAAAGTTATTTGTGCTATCGGCTCATAAAAACAATGACAATAATAATAGTAATAATAATACTGTAATAATAATAATAATAATAATAATAACAACACGTATGATAGAAAGAGTGTAACTGAAAAGTTCTTTGCGTTGGCATTAGTTCAGTGTCTCACTACAACAACAGTAATAATAATAATACATATACACATGCCTCATTCCCCCTTGTAAGGGGGGTCGTCGAGCCAAGAGACGCGCATTCACCATGATCCACACACACCGTAACCACTCCTCTCGGCTCCTTGGGGATAAAGGGTTGCCATGTCTCCCCCCTTTGACCTTGCTTGGGTCACCCACAAGGTAGGCAGTCAAGGATATTCTACAATGAGGCCTGACAGCTGCAGCTGGTTTACCCTCACCGCTTCATCACATGGCAACTCCCCTCACACCTGTCCACCACAGTTCACTGAATTACCAGGTGCAAGAAATCCCTTTGGGCCTCATCTTTTATGCACAATCTTCCTCCACTTATTCCTATCTCTTGCATGCACTCTTCCCTGTTCCATTGACATTCCACATGCATTCAGTGTTCTTTTCACACCATCCATCCATCTCGTTCTAGGCCTCCCTCTTGACCTAACTCCAATCACTTCTGCTCTCCACACACTCTTCACTATTTTTTCATCACTCATCCTTTCCATGTGTCCAAACCATCTCAACACTCACTGATCTAACCTATCCGACAGCTTCATTCCAACACCTGCTATTCTAGATACACCAATCATACTTCTCAGACACCTCATCTCCATTACATTCAACTAGTTCCTTTCATCCTCTCTTACATTCCAAGTCTCTGTTCCATGCAATGCTGTTGCACAATCACACCTTCTCTTTGCATTCATTCCCAAATATCTATTTCTCATTACACTTTTCAACCCAATTAGACATTTACTTGCTTCCTTCACTTAAAACTCAACTTCTTCAAGCAACTCCCATTCACTCCTACATTCAGTCTGCCAATTTTAACACTCCTTGTGCATCTCATGACTTAACTTTTACCAGTATTCACCCACAACATCCTTCTCTCACACACACTAATAAACTCAGTCACCAAATGATTCAATTCATTTTCAGTATCAGCCACCAGTACAGTATCATCCACAAATAGCAACTGACTGAAATTCCACAACCTTCCATCCTTACCCACTAGTTCCAAGCCTCTATAATACTCTTTCATTTACTTCCCTTACCACTCCATCCATATACACAACAACCATGGCGACATTACATAACCTTGACGTAAATCAATATTCACCTCAAACCAATCACTCATACCATTCCCAGCTCTCACGCATGCTCTACTATTCATGTAAAATCTCTTCACACTGCATTCAACAAACTTCCACTTATTCCATACAGTCACAACACCCTCCACCACCCCTCTCTATCTACCCTGTCAAATGCTTTATCTAAATCCATAAAGACCCCAAAAGTGTCCCTACCTATCTCCAAGTACTTCTCACACACCTGTCTTACCTTAAACACATGATTCACACATCCTCTTTCTCTCCTGAACCCACAGTGTTCTTCCCCAATCAATCTCTCAGTACCATTCCTAATTCTCTCTATTAACATTTCCATATACCATACCAACTACACTCAACAAACTAATTCCATTAAAATTAAACTTATATCCCTTCCCTTGTAAAGTGGAACTACACATGCACTCCTCCAATCAACTGGAACCCTCCCTTTCCTGAAACATACATTCAACAACCTAACCATCCATTCTACTATTGCCTCCCCACCTTTTGACAGGCATTCATCGTAACACCCATCTATCCCTGGTGCTTTACCTGCTTTCGTTGCTCTCAGTGCCAAACGTACCTCCTCTTTTGTTATATCTCTATCATTCTCATCTCCTAACATTGGGATTCTCCATTTGTTTTCCACAGCCACAATTTCTACCTCTCTATCATCTTCCTCATTCAGCAGGTTCTTGAAATATTCAGCCCATCTCTCTCTCACCTTTATTTCATCCACTAGCAATTGCCCATCTGCTTCTTTCACCCTCTCCTTCCTACCACATTCACCTTTTCTCACTTTTCACCTCCTTCCAACATCTTTATACTCCTTTCAAAATTCTCAGACAAGCATCTGCTCGACCTTACATCCGCTTCTCTCTTTGCCTCCCTCACCATGTGCTTTGCTAACCTCCTCTTTGCACAATAATTTTCATACATCTCTATATTACCTACCTGCCATCATACCTCATAAGCCTGCTTCTTTTCAGCCACTACTGCACTCACCTGGCCATTCCACCATTCACTACCTACCTTTCTTTTTACTTCCACCAATTAGTCTCCTTCCGCACACTTCCTCGACACACTTCATAACTTCCTCCTTGAAACAGCCCCATTCTTCTTCCACTTCCTTCTCCACTTTCTCTTTCACTACAGTCTACACATTTCTCACACTAGCCTCATACTCACAGTTTTTCTCTTTCTTATACAATTCATTCACTTTTAGCACCTCTCTTCTTCACTAGCTTCTCCTCTTTCTCCACTTTTCTCCCACTCTCACTCTACTCTCCACTAAATAATAATCAGATATTCCACCACTAGCTCCTCTCAGTACATTCACATCTAATACTCTTCCAATCGCCCTCCTGTTCATCACAGCATAATCCATTAATGCTTTGTCAACTACTCTTCCATTATCCACTCTGACCCATGTATGCTTGTGCACACCCTTCTTGTTGAATACAGAATTAGAAATCAACATCTCTCTCAATACACATTTCTATCATTTTCACTCCACTCTCATTCCTACCAGGTACGCCATCCTTCCCAATTACACTATCCACTGGCTCATTCCCTACTCTAGCATTCAGATCTTCCATCAACACCACATTCACATTCATTCCCAAGTCTTCCACACACTCGTTCAATTTCATCCAAAATTCTTCTCTTTCTTCCTCACTTCTATCACTTCCAGGGCCATATGCGCTCATAAACACCCAGGCCTTGCATCCCAGCCTCATTATTCGAAAAGATGCTTCATTCCATTCATTCTACCACACACTTATTCTCTCTTCACTTAATAACTGAGCCACTTCCTCTCCCCCTCTCAACTCCAGACACCCTACCTACCGCTCTTCCGAATGTCGCCTCAATATTCCCTTTTATCTTAGTTTTGCTCAATGCAAGTACATCGATAGTTCTCTCCACAAATATACTCCCTATCACCTCCCTCTTACTTTCATTTACACTGACGTGTTGTTGGGATACTATTCCACTGCGTGTCACCAATATGACGTATGGTTATCCCATTGGATGATGCCAAGTGTCGTGAAATTACTATTTCACACGGGTGTTAAATATGGTAGCGTTGTTGGTGAATCTAGATCAGCTGCTTCTTTATATGTATTTCTAGCTTACATCTATGTACTCAGAGCTCCCATTACTACAGTTCCTGTCATGAATAATTCCAGATTCCCACCCCCAAGGAGGAGGCTAGCTAAGCTGTGCTGCATCATGTCTGCTCCTGGCAAGGCCCAGTCTCTAACTGATGCTTTATAGTTACTCATAGCGGTCTGTGGGGCATTCGTGGGCGTCGTGTCATCACTGCCACATTTAGGCATGTCTGAAATGCCTTGTGATGTTATAGGCATCTTTAACATGCCTTACGACAACACTACAACCACCCACATTCAGAGACCCAATTACTAGGGTTCTGGCTGGATCTCTCCTACCAGAATAACCCCATATCTCTTGGCTATTCGTAGGAAGTAAAATACAGAGGAGGGGATTCCCAGTCCCCTTCTCTGCCCCATTTAGTCGACTTTTACGACACGCAGGGAACACGGAGGAAGTATTCTTAAACCCCCCTCAAACAACAATTTTATCATAATAATAATACATATGATATACGAGAGAGAGAAAGAAAAAATCTGGCGACTTCCTACTAACCAACCGTCGTTTCAAAATGAATGACCTACAGTGTAGCAAATATAGTCTATTAAGTTTTTATTGGATAATAATAACAATGATAATATTAGTAACAATAATGTAAATAATACACAAAAACATACATAAGATATATGCTTGTGTGTGTGTCTTAATACAGTGTACAGCACAGTGTTGTGCTGTATTTATCCTATTAATATTCATTACAGTATTATTGCTATATCAACAACAATAATAATAACAATAATAATATTGATATATATATATATATATATATATATATATATATATATATATATATATATATATATAATATATATATATAATATATATATATATATATATATATATATATATATATATATATATATATATATATATATATATATATATATATATATATATATATATATATATATATATATATAACTTCTTACCAGCCAACAGTCATTTCAACGTGAATGGCCTAAGTTCAGCAAACATAGTCTATTAAGTATATATTGGATAATAATAATAATAATAATAAAAATAATAATAATAATAATAATAATACACAAATACATACATAAGATACATATGTGTGTGTGTATATGTGTATCTAATACATTGTACAGATAATGCTCTGCTGTATTAATTATGCTGTTGCTATTCATTACAGTACTATTGGTATATATAATAATAATAATAATAATAATAATAACAACAGTAATAATAATAATGATAATAATAATATGTATGATATAAGAGAGAGAGAGGGGACTGTGGCGGCTACTTACCAGGCAACCGTCATTTCAACAAGAATGGCCTAAAGCACTGGTTCTCAACCTTTTTTCTGTAGCACCCACTTTCAACTAGTTGCATAGCTCAACGTCCCCCTTCATTTGGGAAAAACAGGAAATGTGAATCAAATTTCTTAATGTGGATGACAAAATAATTTTACTAAAATATCTCCAGAAAATTTTATTGATAGTAATGATGTGCATTATTTTAAACGTAACCTTTTTCGACATGTATTTTCTTCAATATTTAGCGTTTGTTTTATTTTAGTAAATATAACACCTTCATGTATAATAGAATCGCTATTGAAGTAAAAAATTAATTTTATTATGTTAGCTCACCGACCCCCTCAGTGCCCACAAGAACTTACCTCCCCCTTTATCAAGTCCAGTGCCTCCCAAGGGGCATTATCACCCATGTTAAGAACCACTGGCCTAAAGTTTATCAGACATAGTTTCACATACACACACAATATATTTAACTATAGCAAAAAGGCTGGAGTTGATCAGAAAATAATCTCTCTCTCTCTCTCTCTCTCTCTCTCTCTCTCTCTCTCTCTCTCTCTCTCTCTCTCTCTCTCTCTCTCTCTCTCTCTCTCTCTCCCTCTCTCCCTCTCTCCCTCTCTCTCTCTCCCTCCCTCCCTCTCTCTCTCTCTCTCTCTCTCTCTCTCTCTCTCTCTCTCTCTCTCCTCTCTCTCTCTCTCTCTCTCTCTCTCTCTCTCTCTCTCTCTCTCTCTCTCTCTCTCTCTCTCTCTCTCTCTCTCTCTCATTTATATATATATATATATATATATATATATATATATATATATATATATATATATATATATATATATATATATATATATATATATATATATATATATATATATATATATATATATATATATATATTCCCTGAACATTCCAACTCTCAACTTGCGAGAACACATCTACTTATGTATGGCCGTTCAGAACGTAACTCGTTCGTAAGTTGGGGAGCATCTGTATATGTGTAATTTATGTACAGATACTCCCCAACTAAAGAACGAGTTAGGGTCCAGAAGTCTGTTTGTAAGTAGAATTGTTTATAAGATGTGTTTAGGTAAAAAAAATGTATTGTAAAGTACATACATATGCATTACTATACAGTACTTAGGCTACATACAGTCAGCTATTACATAAAACATAAAGTATACATTATTAATCAATTTTAATAAATTCATAAGTTGATATTTTGTATGTACAATACTGTATATATGTTGGTGAAGCACCAGAGAGAACTGCAATCATTACACAAGGTTCCAGGACCCTTTGTTTCAGATATCCCTGTTGAAGTGAGTGATAGAGAGATTCCTCTCCTAAAGAGTTAATAGCTTTTCTCCAGAAATGTCTTCAACAATAAAGTACCTTTTGCCTTGGACTATGAGCTGGAGACGCTTTTCCAGAATAGTGTCTTCAGGAAAGATTGTTTTGTACTTGGTGTGCAACACTGATTCTTCACCAACATATGAAATATCCAGAAATTTCTTTACTACCATTTAAATTATATCAAATCTTGGAAAAGCACCAAGGCATAGCAAGTACAGAACAATCTTTACTGAAGGCACTTTTCTGGAAAAAGATGCCTGTACCTCTCTGGAAGTGACACTTCCTGTCTTTGGAAAAAGAATCTCTATCACTCTTCAACGGGGATATCTGGAATGGGTCCTAGAACCTTGTGTAAATTACAGTCCTCTGATGCTTCTCATCTACTACATAAAGCATAAAGTATGCAGTAATAATACTGTAATACTAAAGTACAGTACAGTAAGACATACACAATATATGAGTAGATAATGAGTAGGTATTTGTTCGTAACTCGGTTGTTTGTAAGTAGGGGGGTTTCTGTATAAGCAAAAGATATCAATATCAAGTTGTCTTATAAAGCAATGTGTAAATTGACATGTACATTATTATTTTTCATAGTTAGTAATAATTGCCTTTTCCCCTAAACAGATCAAGGAGGTACAAGACAAATTGAAAATCGAATCCGATGCAAATACTCGGCTGCGGAAACTTAATGCCGAACAGAACGTTCTTATTCAACAAAAAGAATCGACACTTCAGGATCATATGGAAAAGCTTGCTGGGAATCACGCTTTGCGGGACACTTTAGAGAGAGAGTTGGTTAATATTCAAGCTCTTTTAGATAAAGAAAAAGCTCTGAAGAATCATCAGATTGATCTACATTCAAAGTCTGAGAATAAGGTTCACTCATTGCAGGCAGAGGTATGTTCCTTGGTGAAAACACTTTTCTTCTCATAAATGGATTGGACCCTGTATTTACAAGAGTTGTACATTGCATATTGAAATAGGCTTCTTAAATTTTTTTTATTCATCAATGCATATTTATTCCAGTTTATTAACACACGCTTGCTAGTTTCTTTGTTGTACAAAGCAAGTAAATTTTTTTTTTTTTTAATTGTTGTCCTGGCAGAGAAACTATCATGGTATTATAGAATCTGGTTGGGTGATTGCCATAGAATCCCATACAGTAGAGACATTGAATTCTACTTTTTTTGTGCAGTTTCTAGTACCTTGGCGGGCAAGCTGTGTTTCGCCACATTCTTTTTATAGTCATGTCTCTTATTTTTGTGTGATGACCAAATCTATGAAGGTCTTAAAATGTGTTTTGTCATTTGTTGAATATTCTAATTATCTTTCAGTTGGAGAAAGCACAAGCAAGAGAATCAGTTGCACGGAAAGAAGCTGACAAGTTTTCTGATCGCCTTGTACAGTTAGAGAAGGACAAAACTTCTTTAGAGTTAGAATTAAGAAGCATGACTAGCCGGTATGAACAAGAAGCCAAAACTTTACGAGAAGCAAATTCGGCTGCTCCTACTAATCACCAAACAAGTGCACAGGCCTTAGCAGGTAAATAACACCATTTGGTTCTTTTGTTTGTTTGGTGTTTAATGTGTCACTACTAATTCTCTTTTGAATGGGGATGGGTGGAAATAGAGAATTTAGACAGGAGGACCTTCTTGACGCTTTATTACAGTGAATGTAATGCCTAGCTTACATGTTACGTCCATCTGCAACTCTAACCTGTCTTGTCCATCTTTATTTTTGCCTTAACTACTTGGGAATTAAGTATAGAGAAGGAAGTGGTGTACCGTGTGTGGGAATCCCTATTAATTTGGTAGACATTCATGACACCATTACGGGTACCACGTTAGGTCATTGGTAAAGCATGTGAGATGGAAGAGACTTATACAGGTTTGAACTCTGTGGGGCGTTAGGAAGGGCATCCAGCCTCAATCCCTCAGCTCCAACATGGCTGTGTCCACCCCCATTTGAATGGAAAGTAATGTTTACACCAAACAGTGCATTACTAATCATCCAGCTCCAACATGTTTGTCCACTCCCATTCGAATGGGGACTAGTTTTGACACAAAACATATTCCTGTTATTGATCGCACATGATTATTCGTGCATGATCATTGGTATTAATGAATTGTAATATTGTTACTGTATGAATACTTTTTTCCTTTGGTGTCAGTTCAGTATCTCACAGCAATAGCATCAATAATAATAATAATGCAAACACTCCCCAGCTTATGAACAAGTTAGGTTCCAGAAGTCCGCTCGTAAGTAGAATTGTTCGTAAGTTATGTCTAAGTAAACAACAAGTACAGTAGTACCTCTAGTCACGAACTTAATCTGTTCCTTAACCCCATTCGTGAGTCGAAATGTTCGTAACTTTAAACAGTTTTTTCCATTGAAATACGTGTAAAACAAATTAATCCTTTCCCCAGCCCCAGAGACATACCTTTTTGATTTTTTATTATGGGTTTATATGTGACAGAAATGTGTAATTGAATGAAAAATAGCCTTAATTATAGGAGAATACACTACAGTATTTACTGTACTAAAATATAATATGGTATTTACCTCTGAGGTTGATAGTTGCTGGTACATGTGGTCAGTAGTGGAGGAGGAGGGGGAGTACTGCTCATTCGAAGGAGAGTCCCCTTCCATTAAAACGTTGGGCAATTGTTCAGGTACAGACTGTATTTCTGGTGTTTTCTCTTTATATGTATGTTCTCTTGGAAGGTGGTTCTCTGGCTTGTATTGGCACAAGAAAACTATCCAGAGAAGTTTGTCTTTTTCTTTGTTGATAAAGTTTTCTAAATGGGACATCACATTGCCATTTAAAATGTTCACTGCTCTGCCGGTTACAGTTTTGCCCGGATGATGACTCAATGAAAGCCTGCTCATCACTCCTTCTTCTTCTTCTTCCTCTATTTGCGTTCCCATTTTCATATGGGGTCGCATCTCTTCACTAGTCGTCTCCACTGGTTCCGGTCCATCACTTGCTCCTCCTCCAGCTGTCTCTCTCTGAGATCCTCCTTCAGTCGGTCCTTCCACCGTAGTTTAGGTCTTCCTCGTCTACGTCTGCCCTCCACGTCCATCTCCATCACTCTCACACCCACGTAGTCTTCTTCTCTCCTCTTCACATGACCGAACCACTGTAATCTCCTCTCCTGCGCTTTCGCCGACGCCTCCACCACCTTCACTGTACTTCTGATCCGGTCATTTCGTATCCTGTCCTCCCTCGTCACCCCACACATCCACCTCAGCATTCTCATTTCTGCGACATCTGTCTTCCTTTCTTGAACCTTTTTCACCGGCCACGTCTCCGCTCCGT
>JAXCGZ010018364.1:0-18042 GCA_037179515.1 Halocaridina rubra | reverse complement strand
AGAGAAGGTGGATCAACAGTAACAAACTTATTAGAATTTTAGGATGAGGTATGCCGAATCTTACAGGAAAGAAAGGGCTGAGCAGATTGCATATTCCTAGACTGCCTGGAAGCATTTGACAGTGTCCCATACAGGAGACTTATTAAGAAGCTGCAAGCAATGGCAAGAATAGGTGAAAATGTCTTCAAATGGATAAAAACATACATTGAAGGAAGGGAACATAGGGTTAGAGTAAGACAGTGTCTGAATGGAGAAGAGTTAGTAGTGGAGTTCCACAATAAAAACATACATAGAAGGAAGGGAACATAGGGTTAGAGTAAGACAGTGTCTGAATGGAGAAGAGTTAGTAGCGGAGTTCCACAAGGTTCAGTTTTAGGGCCATTCTTGTTCCTAGTATATGTAAATGATCTTCCAGAGTCTGTAAATGCATTCATGAATATGCTTGCAGATGATGCAAAGATTGTGAAGAAATTAAGAAATGAGAACAATGATAGAGAACTTCAGGAATATCTAAATAGTCTGCATGAGTGATCAGAAAATTGGCTGGTGAAATTCAGTACGTCAAAATGTAAGGTAATGAGAATGGGTACAAGTGCAAGTGAGGCCAAAACTAGAATATGCAGCCCCCTGTTGGAATCCGCACTTGAAAGAGCACGTAGTTAAGCTGGAAAAAGTTCAAGGACATGCCACGAAACTGGTGCCAGAAATATGCAATCTCATTTATGATGATAGGCTGAGGGAATAAGACTTACCATCACTCGAAGCTAGAAGATTGAGGGGGATATGGTGACAGTTTTTAAATTCCATCATGGTTATGACAGAGTGGATAGGGATCGATATTTTGATATGGCTGGCACTAGAACTAGAGGTGATAACTTAAAGCTTAGTAAAAAAAACTTCTTTCAGGAAGTAAGAAAAGTATTTTTTTAGTGTAAAGGGCGGCTTACACAGTCAAATGGTCCATAGAACGCAGTTCGACAGACAAGTGTTTGAAGTGATTTCGAACATGTGAGCGGGGTACTTGGTTGTCAAACACGTTTGTCGAACGTGTTCGACAACCAAATACCCCGTTCACACGTTTGAATATCACTTCAAACACTTGTCTGTCGATCCGCGTTCGACGAACCGTTTGACCGTGTAAACTACCCTTAAGAGTAGTTGATAATTGGAATTCGCTAAGCGAGGAGGTAGTTCATGCTAACTCAGCCCATAGTTTTAAGGACAAGTATGATAAGTATCACTAAGCACAAAATGGAACCGATCAGGAGAAGGAAAGCTAAACATAATTTTGCAATTACACACACACACACACACACACACACACACACACACACACACAAACACACACACACACACAAGATTGTTATACACAAATGCTGATGGATTAGCTGGTAAGGCAGTAGAATTAAAAGATAGGATTCACAACAGTAAGGCAGATATAGTAGCAATTACAGAGACTAAGTTGAGTGAGGACATAAACAGTGTCACAGTTTTTCCTAAGGGCTTCAGAATACTAAGGGTTGAAAGATCTGAGAGGACTGGAGTAGGGATAGCACTGCTCATAAGTGAGAGGATTCAAGTTGAAGAAATAAACTTGGCTATAGAAAGTGAGTTCAGGGAATTTCTTGTTGCTCGCATAAATACTGGGTCAGAGAGCATTATAATTACTGTTGTATACAACCCACCAAGGAACCAAAATAGGCTTGAAATTTATGAGGAAAGTCATATAGGTACTATTGAAGTCATAAACTCAGTTGTTAACATGGCACGGGAGAAAAAATGTAGGATTTTGATTATGGGAGACTTTAATCATAAAGAGATAGATTGGATAAATCTTGACCCACACAGTGGTGAGGACTCATTCGGGGCAAGATTCCTAGATTGCGTACAAGGGAATTTCCTACACCAACATGTAATGGAACCAACAAGAGCCAAGGGTGGGGATGAGCCATCACTACTTGATCTAGTGTTCACAGATAATGTGTTGGATATTGAAAATATTGAGTATGAACCACCAATTGGAAAGAGTGACCACTGTGTGTTGTTGATGAACTATATCATTGAGCATATTCTTCCTGAGAGTAGAGGCACTGAGGACATGAGGAGGAACTATCAGAAAGGAGGTTACATCAAAATGAATGAGCTTTTTGCAGTTATTGACTGGAGAACCTTATTTTACAACAAATCTGTACAAGAAATGTATGACATCTTTTGTGAGAAATATGGGAAGATAGTAGATTGCTGCATACCTGTCACCAAAGTAGGTGTAATTCATGCCAGAGAGAAATGGTTCGATAATGGGTGTAAAAGAGCTAAGGAGTGGAGAGACAAATGCTGGAAAAGGTATAAGAGGAGAAAAAACATAAATGCCTGGCAAACCTACAAAAGAGCAAGAAATGACTACCTAAGTAAAAGGAGAGAGGCAGAGAGAGATTATGAGAGGGACATCACCAGGAAGGCTAAAGAAAATCCCAAGCTTTTCCACAGCTTTATCAGAGGAAAACTGAAGGTAAAAGAACAGGTTTTAAGGCTAAAGAGAGCGGATGGAAGCATCACTGAGACAGCACAGTGATAGAAGCTCAAGGGCCGGTATTAGAGAACATCAACCTTACAGCCACAGAGGTATGCAAAGCGCTGATGGATTTAGATGTTCATAAAGCTACAGGTCCTGATGACATATCCCCTCATGTGCTTAAAAAATGCGCAAACACAATATCAGTGGCACTAAGTATCATATTTAAGGAGTCACTGGAGTCGGGGGAGATTCCAAGATGCTGGAAACAAGCAAATGTGATACCTATCTTCAAAAAGGGAAGGAGGGATACGGCTCTGAACTATAGACCAGTTTCCTTGACCAGCATAGTTTGCAAAGTTATGGAGAAACTACTAAGGAAACATATCTCTCTTCACTTGGGATCCTTCAACTTTTTGTCAGTGAGGCAACATGGCTTCAGAGAAGGTAGATCAACAGTAACAAACGTATTAGAATTTTATGATGAGGTAAGCCAAATCTTACAGGAAAGAGAGGGCTGGGCAGATTGCATATTCCTAGACTTCCAGAAAGCGTTTGACATTGTTCCACATGGGAGACTTATTAGGAAGCTGCACTCAATGGCTAGAATAGGTGGAAATGTTTTGGAATGGATAAAAACTTACTTAGAAGGAAGGGAACAGAGGGTTAGATAAGACACTCAGTGTCTGAATGGAGAAGAGTTAGTAGTGGTGTTCCACAGGGTTCAGTTTTAGGGCCACTTTTGTTCCTTGTATATGTAAATGACCTACCAGAGTCTGTAAATTCATTCATGAATATGTTTGCAGATGATGCAAAGATTGTGAAGAAAGTAAAAAACGAGAACAATGGTAGAGAACTTCAGGAGGATCTAAATAATCTGCATGAGTGGTCAGAAAAGTGGCTAATGAAATTCAATACCTCAAAATGTAAGGTAATGAGAATGGGTACAAGTGCAAGAAGGCCCAAGCTTGACTACTCGGTGACTGGAGTACAACTTCAAGAGACAGAAAATGAGAGAGATCTAGGAGTAAACATACCGGCAACTTTGTCTCCAGAAATACATATAAATGGCGTAGTAAGGGCAGCATATGCATTCTTATCAAATGTAAGGGTAGCCTTCAGGCACATGGACAAGGAAATGTTCAGAAATATTTATGTAACCTATGTGAGGCCAAAACTCGAATATGCAGCCCCCTTTTGGAATCCGCACTTGAAAAAGCACATAGCTAAGCTTGAAAAAGTTCAAAGACATGCCACGAAACTGGTGCCAGAAATACGCAATCTCGGTTATGATGAGAGGCTGAGGGAATTAGACTTGCCATCACTCGAAGCTAGAAGAGTAAGGGGGGATATGGTGACAGTCTTTAAATTCCTTCATGGTTATGATAGAGTGGATAGGGATCGATATTTCGATATGGCTGGCTCTAGAACTAGAGGTCATAGTTTGAAGCTTCGTAAGAAAACTTCTTTGCAGGATGTAAGAAAATACTTTTTCAGTGTAAGATTAGTTGATAATTGGAATTAGCTAAGCGAGGAGGTAGTTAATGCTATCTCAATCCATAGTTTTAAGGACAGGTACGATAAGTATCACTAAGTCTAAAATGGAACCGATCAGGAGACGGGAAGATACGAGCTTTGGGCTCTTTCCCATAAACACAATTAGGTAATCACAATTAGGTAATCACACACACACACAGGTATGATAACTATGACTAAGTCTAAAATGGAACCGATCAGGAGACGGGAAGATACGAGCTTTGGGCTCTTTCCCGTAAACACAATTAGGTAATCACAATTAGGTAATCACAGGAAAGAGAGGGCTGGGCAGATTGCATATTCCTAGACTTCCAGAAAGCGTTTGACACTATTCCACATGGGAGACTTATTAGGAAGCTGCAATCAATGGCTAGAATAGGTGGAAATGTTTTGGAATGGATAAAAACTTACTTAGAAGGAAGGGAGCAGAGGGTTAGAGTAAGACACTCAGTGTCTGAATGGAGAAGAGTTAGTAGCGGAGTTCCACAGGGTTCAGTTTTAGGGCCACTTTTGTTCCTTGTATATGTAAATGACCTACCAGAGTCTGTAAATTCATTCATGAATATGTTTGCAGATGATGCAAAGATTGTGAAAAGAGTAAAAAACGAGAACAATGGTAGAGAACTTCAGGAGGATCTAAATAATCTGCATGAGTGGTCAGAAATGTGGCTAATGAAATTCAATACTTCAAAATGTAAGGTAATGAGAATGGGTACAAGTGCAAGAAGGCCCAAGCTTGACTACTCGGTGACTGGAGTACAACTTCAAGAGACAGAAAATGAGAGAGATCTAGGAGTAAACATACTGGCAGATTTCTCTCCAGAAATACATATAAATGGCATAGTAAGGGCAGCATATGCATTCTTATCAAATGTAAGGGTAGCCTTCAGGCACATGGACAAGGAAATGTTCAGAAATATTTATGTAACCTATGTGAGGCCAAAACTCGATTATGCAGCCCCCTTTTGGAATCCGCACTTGAAAAAGCACATAGCTAAGCTTGAAAAAGTTCAAAGACATGAAACGAAACTGGTGCCAGAAATACGCAGTCTCAGTTATGATGAGAGGCTGAGGGAATTAGACTTACCATCACTCGAAACTAGAAGAGTGAGGGGGGATATGGTGACAGTCTTTAAATTCCTTCATGGTTATGATAGAGTGGATAGGGATCGATATTTTGATATGGCTGGCTCTAGAACTAGAGGTCATAGTTTGAAGCTTCGTAAGAAAACTTCTTTGCAGGATGTAAGGAAATACTTTTTCAGTGTAAGAGTAGTTGATAATTGGAATTGGCTAAGCGAGGAGGTAGTTAATGCTATCTCAATTCATAGTTTTAAGGACAGGTATGATAAGTATCACTAAGTATGAAATGGAACCGATCAGGAGACGGGAAGATACGAGCTTTGGGCTCTTTCCCGTAAACACAATTAGGTAATCACAATTTGGTAATCACACACACACACACACACACACATATATATATATATATATATATATATATATATATATATATATATATATATATATATATATATATATATATATATATATATATATATATATATATATATATATATATATATATATATATATATATATATATATATATATATATATATATATATATATATATATATATATATATATATATATATATATATATATATATATATATATATATATATATATATATGAATAATTTTTTTTTTTTTTTACCCCGACCGGGACTCGAACCTAGGACTTATGATTACTAAGTCAAGGCGCTACCACTACACCACAGAAGGTTAAAAGGAACCCAACCTTATAGCTTATATCTGCTATACTTGGGAATGAACGCATTCTAACTGAATGCCACTATGTTCATTTTACAGATTCCCCAACCTCACTCGTAAAATGAACATAGTGGCATTCAGTTAGAATGCGTTCATTCCCAAGTATAGCAGATATAAGCTATAAGGTTGGGTTCCTTTTAACCTTCTGTGGTGTAGTGGTAGCGCCTTGACTTAGTAATCATAAGTCCTAGGTTCGAGTCCCGGTCGGGGTAAAAAAATTATTCATCTTTTCACATATGTAATGTGCTTATTTGATATTTCATGCCCGAATGAGATTGGGAATTGAATTAAATGCTAAAATGAAGCCACGAGTGAGGTTGGGGAATCTGTAAAATGAACATAGTGGCATTCAGTTAGAATGCGTTCATTCCCAAGTATAGCAGATATAAGCTATAAGGTTGGGTTCCTTTTAACCTTCTGTGGTGTAGTGGTAGCGCCTTGACTTAGTAATCATAAGTCCTAGGTTCGAGTCCCGGTCGGGGTAAAAAAATTATTCATCTTTTCACATATGTAATGTGCTTATTTGATATTTCATGCCCGAATGAGATTGGGAATTGAATTAAATGCTAAAATGAAGCCACGAGTGAGGTTGGGGAATCTGTAAAATGAACATAGTGGCATTCAGTTAGAATGCGTTCATTCCCAAGTATAGCAGATATAAGCTATAAGGTTGGGTTCCTTTTAACCTTCTGTGGTGTAGTGGTAGCGCCTTGACTTAGTAATCATAAGTCCTAGGTTCGAGTCCCGGTCGGGGTAAAAAAATTATTCATCTTTTCACATATGTAATGTGCTTATTTGATATATATATATATATATATATATATATATATATATATATATATATATATATATATATGTGTGTGTGTGTGTGTGTGTGTGTGTGTGTGTGTGTGTGTGTGTGTGTGATTACCTAATTCTGATTACCTAATTGTGTATACGGGAAAGAGCCTAAAGCTCGTATCTTCCCGTCTCCTGATCGGTTCCATTTTAGACTTAGTGATACTTATCATACCTGTCCTTAAAACTATAGATTGAGATAGCATTAACTACCTCCTCGCTTAGCCAATTCCAATTATCAACTACTCTTACACTGAAAAAGTATTTCCTTACATCCTGCAAAGAAGTTTTCTTACGAAGCTTCAAACTATGACCTCTAGTTCTAGAGCCAGCCATATCAAAATATCGATCCCTATCCACTCTATCATAACCATGAAGGAATTTAAAGACTGTCACCATATCCCCCCTCACTCTTCTAGCTTCGAGTGATGGTAAGTCTAATTCCCTCAGCCTCTCAACATAACTGAGATTGCGTATTTCTGGCACCAGTTTCGTGGTATGTCTTTGAATTTTTTCAAGCTTAGCTATGTGCTTTTTCAAGTGCGGATTCCAGTAGGGGGCTGCATATTCGAGTTTTGGCCTCACATAGGTTACATAAATATTTCTGAACATTTCCTTGTCCATGTGCCTGAAGGCTACCCTTACATTTGATAAGAATGCATATGCTGCCCTTACTATGCCATTTATATGTATTTCTGGAGACAAATCTGCCAGTATGTTTACCCCTAGATCTCTCTCATTTTCTGTCTCTTAAAAGTTGTACTCTAGCCACCGAGTAGTCAAGATTGGGCCTTCTTACACTTGTACCCATTCTCATTACCTTACATTTTGAGGTATTGAAAGTCATTAGCCACTTTCTGACCACTCATGCAGACTATTTAGATCTTCCTGAAGTTTTCTGCCATTGTTCTCGTTTCCTACTTTCTTTACAGTCTTTGCATCATCTGCAAACATATTCATGAATGAATTTACAGACTCTGGTAGGTCATTTACATATACAACGAACAAAAGTGGCACTAAAACTGAATCCTGTGGAATTCCACTACTGACTCTTCTCCATTCAGACACTGAGTGTCTTCCTCTAACCCTCTGTTCCCTTCCTCCTAAGTACGTTTTTATCCATTCCAAGACATTTCCACCTATTCTAGCCATTGATTGCAGCTTCCTAATAAGTCTCCCATGTGGAATAGTGTCAAACGCTTTCTGGAAGTCTAGGAATATGCAATCTGCCCAGCCCTCTCTTTCCTGTAAGATTCGGCTTACCTCATCATAAAATTCTAATAAGTTTGTTTCTGTTGATCTACCTTCTCTGAAACCATGTTGCCTCACTGACAAAAAGTTGAAGGATTCCAAGTGAAGAGAGATATGTTTCCTTAGTAGTTTCTCCATAACTTTGCAAACTATGCTGGTCAAGGAAACTGGTCTATAGTTCAGAGCCGTGTCCCTCCTTCCCTTTTTGAAGAAAGGTATCATGTTTTCTTGTTTCCAGCATCTTGGAATCTCCCCTGACTCTAGTGACATTTTAAATATGATAGTTAGTGCCCCTGATATTGAGTTTGCGCATTTTTTAAGTACATGAGGGGATATGTCATCAGGACCTGTAGCTTTATGAACATCTAACTCCATCAGCGCCTTGCATACCTCTGTGGTTGTATGGTTAATGTTCTCTAATACCGGCCCTTGAGCTTCTATCTCTTCAATCTGAGGGGGTGGGGTATTTTCTATTGTAAATACTGACTGAAACTCCTTGTTTAATTCTTTTCAGATCTCTTCATCCGTCTCATTGATGCTTCCATCATCTCTCTTAAGCCTTAAAACCTCTTCTTTTACCTTCAGTTTTCCTCTGATAAAGCTGTGGAAAAGCTTGGAATTTTCTTTAGCCTTCCTGGTGATGTCCCTCTCATAGTCTCTCTCTGCCTCTCTTCTTTTACTTAGGTAGTCATTTCTTGCTCTTTTGTAGGTTTGCCAGGCATTTATGTTTTTTCTCCTCCTGTACCTTTTCCAGCATTTGTTTCTCCTATCCTTAGCTCTTTTACACTCATTATCAACCCATTTCTCTCTGGCATGAATTACACCTACTTTGGTGACAGGTATGCAGCAATCTACTATCTTCCCATATTTCTCACAAAAGATGTCATACATTTCTTGTACAGATTTGTTGATAAATAAGGTTCTCCAGTCAATAACTGCAAAATGCTCATTCATTTTGATGTAATCTACTTTCGGATAGTTCCTCCTCATGTCCTCGGTGCCTCTACTCTCAGGCAGAATATCTTCAATGATATACTCCATCAACAACACACAGTGGTCACTCTTTCCAATTGGTGTTCATACTCAATTTTTTCAATATCAAGCACATTATCTGTGAACACTAGATCAAGTTGTGATGGCTCACCCCCAACCTTGGCCCTTGTTGGTTCCATTACATGTTGGTGTAGGAAATTCCCCTGTACGAAATCTAGGAATCTTGCCCCGAATGTGTCCTCACCACTTTGTGGGTCAAGATTTATCCAATCTATCTCTTTTTTTATTAAAATCTCCCATAATAAAAATCCTACATTTTCTCTCACGTGCCATGTTAACAACTGAGTTTATGACTTCAATAGTACCTATATGACTTTCCTCATAAACTTCTAGCCTATTATGGTTCCTTGGTGGGTTATATACAACATTTATTATAATGCTCTCTGACCCAGTATTTATGCGAGCAACAAGAATTTCCTTGAACTCACTTTCTATAGCCAAGTTTATTTCTTCAACTTGAATCCTTTCACTTATGAGCAGTGCTATCCCTCCACCAGTTCTCTCAGATCTTTCAAACCTTAATATTCTGAAGCCCATAGGAAAAACTGTGACACTGTTTATGTCCTCACTCAACTTAGTCTCTTTAATTGCTACTATATCTACCTTACTGTTGTGAATCCTATCTTTTAATTCTACTGCCTTACCAGCTAATCCATCAGTATTTGTGTATAACAATCTTAATGAGGCCCCATCCCCTGATCTTCTGTCATTATCTTCTTTATCTCCCTTTTGTCTGGAAGAACTCTGAAATGAAAATTTTTCTTCTCTTCTTCATTTCTTTCTTCATTTAAACTTCTTACCTCTTGCAACAAGTTTTTGATCTTTCCCATCTCTTTATGTGTTCTGTATTGTCTAATGAACACTTCTTTGAATTCTTGAAGGTCTTTTAGACTTTTTTTCTCAAGAATATATCCCTACATGTTTCCCCTCTCTCAAAGGTTACTTTTGTTGGTCTCGGCTTTCCTTCCCTCGAATATTTGCCTAGTTGGTGAATGTTTACAATATCCTCAGGACCACAAACTACATCAAGCTTTCTTATTAGGTCTACAATCCTAGCTTTATTTTCTTTAAGTCTCCCCTGCCATGTTGGCTCCTGGGATTCGCTTATGCCTGAGATTACCACTGTCTTTTTTTATCAAGGGCCTGTTTAATCACTGGATTTGCCCTTTCCATCACAACGTCTTTCATTTTTTTCGATTACTGTCTCTTTATAGTCAACTGTTAGTATGTTTTCCAGTGCCACCACCTTTACAGCCACATTCCCCTTAAGTGCCTCAGCAAAGAAAGTTTTCATGGCATCGTGTTCCATATTCAACTCCTGGAATTCTTTTCTTGACTGTTCAATATTTTCCTTAATTTGGACATTCCAAGCTGCAATCTCGTTTCTCTCAGAAGTGAGCAGTGAACTAACATCTAATTCATTAAGGTTCTCGATCAGCTGGTTTCTAGTTCACTCTATTCCCCTTCCAGTTTCCTTATCAGTTTTTCTAGTCCCTCTCTCTCCTGCCCTTGTGCTTTATTTGCTTCCTCCAAAAGTCTTATTTCCTCTTTGAGTGTTTCATTCTCTTTCATTTCTCTATCCATATTCCGAATTTTATCATCAAGGCTGTGTCATTACCTAATTGTGATTAAATAATTGTGTTTACGGGAAAGAGCCCAAAGCTCGTTTCTTCTCGTCTCCTGATCGGTTCCATTTTATACTTAGTGATACTTATCATACCTGTCCTTAAAACTATGGATTGAGATAGCATTAACTACCTCCTCGCTTAGCCAATTCCAATTATCAACTACTCTTACACTGAAAAAGTATTTCCTTACATCCTGCAAAGAAGTTTTCTTACGAAGCTTCAAACTATGACCTCTAGTCCTAGAGCCAGCCATATCAAAATATCGATCCCTATCCACTCTATCATAACCATGAAGGAATTTAAAGACTTTCACCATATCACCCCTCACTCTTCTAGCTTCGAGTGATGGTAAGTCTAATTCCCTCAGCCTCTCATCATAACTGAGATTGCGTATTTCTGGCACCAGTTTCGTGGCATGTCTTTGAACTTTTTCAAGCTTAGCTATGTGCTTTTTCAAGTGCGGATTCCAAAAGGGGGCTGCATATTCGAGTTTTGGCCTCACATAGGTTAAATAAATATTTCTGAACATTTCCTTGTCCATGTGCCTGAAGGCTACCCTTACATTTGATAAGAATGCATATGCTGCCCTTACTATGCCATTTATATGTATTTCTGGAGACAAATCTGCCAGTATGTTTACTCCTAGATCTCTCTCATTTTCAGTCTCTTGAAGTTGTACTCCAGCCACCGAGTAGTCAAGCTTGGGCCTTCTTGCACTTGTACCCATTCTCATTACCTTACATTTTGAAGTATTGAATTTCATTAGCCACTTTTCTGACCACTCATGCAGATTATTTAGATCCTCCTGAAGTTCTCTACCATTGTTCTCGTTTTTTACTTTCTTCACAATCTTTGCATCATCTGCAAACATATTCATGAATGAATTTACAGACTCTGGTAGGTCATTTACATATACAAGGAACAAAAGTGGCCCGAAAACTGAACCCTGTGGAACTCCACTACTAACTCTTCTGCATTCAGACACTGAGTGTCTTACACTAACCCTCTGTTCCCTTCCTTCTAAGTAAGTTTTTATCCATTCCAAAACATTTCCACCTATTCTAGCCATTGATTGCAGCTTCCTAATAAGTCTCCCATGTGGAACAGTGTCAAACGCTTTCTGGAAGTCTAGGAATATGCAATCTGCCCAGCCCTCTCTTTCCAGTAAGATTTGGCTTACCTCATCATAAAATTCTAATAAGTTTGTAACTGTTGATCTACCCTCTCTGAAGCCATGTTGCCTCACTGACAAAAAGTTGAAGGATTCCAAGTGAAGAAAGATATGTTTCCTTAGTAGTTTCTCCATAACTTTGCAAACTATGCTGGTCAAGGAAACTGGTCTATAGTTCAGAGCCGTATCCCTCCTTCCCTTTTTGAAGATAGGTATCACATTTGCTTGTTTCCAGCATCTTGGAATCTCCCCCGACTCCAGTGACTCCTTATATATGATACTTAGTACCACTGATATTGTGCTTGCACATTTTTTAAGCACATGAGGGGATATGTCTTCAGGACCTGTAGCTTTATGAACATCAAAATCCATCAGCGCTTTGCATACCTCTGTGGCTGTAAGGTTGATATTCTCTACTACCGGCCCTTGAGCTTCTATCACTGCAATCTGAGGGGGTGGGGTATTTTCTACTGTAAATACTGACTGAAACTCCTTGTTCAATTCTTTGCAGATCTCTTCATCCGTCTCAGTGATGCTTCCATCCGCTCTCCTTAGCCTTAAAACCTGTTCTTTTACCTTCAGTTTTCCTCTGATAAAGCTGTGGAAAAGCTTGGGATTTTCTTTAGCCTTCCTGGTGATGTCCCTCTCATAGTCTCTCTCTGCCTCTCTCCTTTTACTTAGGTAGTCATTTCTTGCTCTTTTGTAGGTTTGCCAGGCATTTATGTTTTATCTCCTCCTATACCTTTTCCAGCATTTGTCTCTCCACTCCTTAGCTCTTTTACGCCCATAATCGAACCATTTCTCTCTGGCATGAATTACACCTACTTTGGTGACAGGTATGCAGCAATCTACTATCTTCCCATATTTCTCACAAAAGATGTCATACATTTCTTGTACAGATTTGTTGTAAAATAAGGTTCTCCAGTCAATAACTGCAAAAAGCTCATTCATTTTGATGTAATCTCCTTTCCGATAGTTCCTCCTCATGTCCTCAGAGCCTCTACTCTCAGGAAGAATATCTTCAATGATATACTCCATCAACAACACACAGTGGTCACTCTTTCCAATTGGTGGTTCATACTCAATTTTTTCAATATCCAACACATTATCTGTGAACACTAGATCAAGTAGTGATGGCTCATCCACACCCCTGGCTCTTGTTGGTTCCATTACATGTTGGTGTAGGAAATTCCCTTGTACGCAATCTAGGAATCTTGCCCCGAATGAGTCCTCACCACTGTGTGGGTCAAGATTTATCCAATCTATCTCTTTATGATTAAAGTCTCCCATAATCAAAATCCTACATTTTTTTTCCCGTGCCATGTTAACAACTGAGTTTGTGTGTGTGATTACCTAATTGTGATTACCTAATTGTGTTTACGGGAAAGAGCCCAAAGCTCGTATCTTCCCGTCTCCTGATCGGTTCCATTTTTAGACTTAGTGATACTTATCATACCTGTCCTTAAAACTATGGATTGAGGTAGCATTAACTACCTCCTCGCTTAGCGAAATCCAATTATCAACTACTCTTACACTGAAAAAGTATTTCCTTACATCCTGCAAACAAGTTTTCTTCCGAAGCTTCAAACTATGACCTCTAGTTCTAGAGCCAGCCATATCGAAATATCGATCCCTATCCACTCTATCATAACCATGAAGGAATTTAAAGACTGTCACCATATCCCCCCTTACTCTTCTAGCTTCGAGTGATGGCAAGTCTAATTCCCTCAGCCTCTCATCATAACCGAGATTGCGTATTTCTGGCACCAGTTTTGTGGCATGTCTTTGAACTTTTTCAAGCTTAGCTATGTGCTTTTTCAAGTGCGGATTCCAAAAGGGGGCTGCATATTCGAGTTTTGGCCTCACATAGGTTACATAAATATTTCTGAACATTTCCTTGTCCATGTGCCTGAAGGCTACCCTTACATTTGATAAGAATGCATATGCTGCCCTTACTACGCCATTTATATGTATTTCTGGAGACAAATCTGCCAATATGTTTACTCCTAGATCTCTCTCATTTTCTGTCTCCTGAAGTTGTACTCCAGCCACCGAGTAGTCAAGCTTGGGCCTTCTTGCACTTGTACCCATTCTCATTACCTTACATTTTGAGGTATTGAATTTCATTAGCCACTTTTCTGACCACTCATGCAGATTATTTAGATCCTCCTGAAGTTCTCTACCATTGTTCTCGTTTTTTACTTTCTTCACAATCTTTGCATCATCTGCAAACATATTCATGAATGAATTTACAGACTCTGGTAGGTCATTTACATATACAAGGAACAAAAGTGGCCCTAAAACTGAACCCTGTGGAACTCCACTACTAACTCTTCTCCATTCAGACACTGAGTGTCTTACTCTAACCCTCTGTTCCCTTCCTTCTAAGTAAGTTTTTATCCATTCCAAGACATTTCCACCTATTCTAGCCATTGATTGCAGCTTCCTAATAAGTCTCCCATGTGGAACAGTGTCAAACGCTTTCTGGAAGTCTAGGAATATGCAATCTGCCCAGCCCTCTCTTTCCTGTAAGATTTGGCTTACCTCATCATAAAATTCTAATAAGTTTGTTACTGTTGATCTTCCTTCTCTGAAGCCATGTTGCCTCACTGACAAAAAGTTGAAGGATTCCAAGTGAAGAGAGATATGTTTCCTTAGTAGTTTCTCCATAACTTTGCAAACTATGCTGGTCAAGGAAACTGGTCTATAGTTCAGAGCCGTATCCTTCCTTCCCTTTTTGAAGATAGGTATCACATTTGCTTGTTTCCAGCATCTTGGAATCTCCCCCGACTCCAATGACTCCTTAAATATGATACTTAGTGCCACTGATATTGTGTTTGCGCATTTTTTAAGCACATGAGGGGATATGTCATCAGGACCTGTAGCTTTATGAACATCTAAATCCATCAGCGCTTTGCATACCTCTGTGGCTGTAAGGTTGATGTTCTCTAATACCGGCCCTTGAGCTTCTATCACTGCAATCTGAGGGGGTGGGGTATTTTCTACTGTAAATACTGACTGAAACTCCTTGTTCAATTCTTTGCAGATCTCTTCGTCCGTCTCAGTGATGCTTCCATCCGCTCTCTTTAGCCTTAAAACCTGTTCTTTTACCTTCAGTTTTCCTCTGATAAAGCTGTGGAAAAGCTTGGGATTTTCTTTCGCCTTCCTGGTGATGTCCCTCTCATAATCTTTCTCTGCCTCTCTCCTTTTACTTAGGTAGTCATTTCTTGCTCTTTTGTAGGTTTGCCAGGCATTTATGTTTTTTCTCCTCCTATACCTTTTCCAGCATTTGTCTCTCCACTCCTTAGCTCTTTTACACCCATTATCGAACCATTTCTCTCTGGCATGAATTACACCTACTTTGGTGACAGGTATGCAGCAATCTACAATCTTCCCATATTTCTCACAAAAGATGTCATACATTTCTTGTACAGATTTGTTGTAAAATAAGGTTCTCCAGTCAATAACTGCAAAAAGCTCATTCATTTTGATGTAATCTCCTTTCTGATAGTTCCTCCTCATGTCCTCAGTGCCTCTACTCTCAGGAAGAATGTCTTCAATGATATACTCCATCAACAACACACAGTGGTCACTCTTTCCAATTGGTGGTTCATACTCAATATTTTCAATATCCAACACATTATCTGTGAACACCAGATCAAGTAGTGATGGCTCATCCCCACCCCTGGCTCTTGTTGGTTCCATTACATGTTGGTGTAGGAAATTCCCTTGTACGCAATCTAGGAATCTTGCCCCGAATGAGTCCTCACCACTGTGTGGGTCAAGATTTATCCAATCTATCTCTTTATGATTAAAGTCTCCCATAATCAAAATCCTACATTTTTTCTCCCGCGCCATGTTAACAACTGAGTTTATGACTTCAATCGTACCTATATGACTTTCCTCATAAATTTCAAGCCTATTTTGGTTCCTTGGTGGGTTGTATACAACAGTTATTATAATGCTCTCTGACCCAGTATTTATGCGAGCAACAAGAAATTCCCTGAACTCACTTTCTATAGCCAAGTTTATCTCTTCAACTTGAATCCTCTCACTTATGAGCAGTGCTATCCCTCCACCAGTCCTCTCAGATCTTTCGACCCTTAGTATTCTGAAGCCCTTAGGAAAAACTGTGACACTGTTTATGTCCTCACTCAACTTAGTCTCTGTAATTGCTACTATATCTGCCTTACTGTTGTGAATCCTATCTTTTAATTCTACTGCCTTACCAGCTAATCCATCAGCATTTGTGTATAACAATCTTAATGAGGCCCCATCCCCTGATCTTCTGTCATTATCTTCTTTATCTCCCCTTTGTCTGGAAGTATTCCGTAACGAAAATTTTTCTTCTCTTCTTCATTTCTTTCATCATTTAACCTTCTTGCCTCTTGCAACAAGTTTTTGATCTTTCCCATCTCTTCCTGTGTTCTGTATCGTCTAATGAACACTTCTTTGCATTCTTGAAGGTCTTTTAGACTTTTTTTTCTCAACAATATTTCCCTACATGTCTCCCCTCTCTCAAAGGTTACTTTTGTTGGTCTCGGCTTTCCTTCCCTCGAATATTTACCTAGTTGGTGTATGTTTACAATATCCTCAGGACCACATACTACTCCAAGCTTTCTTATCAGGTCTACAACCCTAGCTTTATTTTCTTCAAGTCTCCCCTGCCATGTTGGCTCCTGGGATTCACTTATGCCTGAGATTACCACTGTCTTCTCCTTATCAAGTGCCTGTCTGATGAGTGGGTTTGCCCTTTCCATCACAACGTCTTTCATTTTTTCGATTACTGTCTCTTTATAGTCAACTGTTTGTATGTTTTCCAGTGCCACCACCTTTACAGCCTCTTTTACTGCCACATTCCCCTTTAGTGCATCAGCAAAGGACGTTTTCATGGCATCATTTTCCATATTCAGCTCCTGGAACTCTTTTCTGAACTGTTCAATGTTTTCCTTAATCTGAACATTCCAAGCAGCAATCTCGTCTCTCTCAGAAGATAGCAGTGAACTAACATCTAATTCCTTTAGGTTGTCATTTAGCTGTTTGTTTTTATCTTCTTGATTAGAAATTCTAGATTCTAGTTGACTCTTTTCCCCTTCCAGCTTCTTTATTCTTTTTTCTAGTTCCTTTCTCTCCTGCCCTTGTGCTTTATTTGCTTCCTCCAAAGATCTTATTTGTTCTCTGAGTGTTTCATTCTCTTTCATTTCTCCATCCATATTCCGAATTTTATCATCAAGGCTTGTAACCATTTCCTCTAACTTCTTGATTCTCTGTTTAAGTCCTCTGATGACTACCCCTTCTCCCGCCCCATGGGTGGGAGAGGTTTGGGACAGAGATGGCTTCATTTTTATGTTCTCCCTCTCACAGAATATAGAAAGAAGACGAGAAAAAAAAAAAAAAAAAAAAAAAAAAAAAAAAAAAAAAAAAAAAAGAGAAAAACTTCTAATTTACCTTCACACAGAATTTTTATATCTCCATATAAGTGCTATTTCGTGACTCAGTTTGTCTCCTTTCTGGTAACACACATCTTAACTTAAAAACTTGACCACGGTAATTTAAGTATAAAAAGAAAAAGAAAAACAAGTCAGACCTGAAGGAAAAATTCGAATTTGTGTTCGAGGTGGCACCCACCTGTTTCTGTCATATATTCTTCCTAACTGATAAACTGACTTGCTAACCAAGATATGTTATCACGGGATTTAGACTTTACATTTAACTCAATATATATACAAAATAACAAAATAGCAAACGAGAAAGCTAAAAGAAAAGCAAAAAAAAATGAAGAAAATAGGACTGCTGTACTACTTGGCAACTTAACTCAGTACTGTTGACAGGTGGGTATTTAGTAATTTTTTTTTCTTTTATTATTCAATTTTTTCGTGTATCAAACTAACTAACTAGTTAATATAAATGGGAAGGATACTGTTTTTAACAATATATAGAACCACAGGATCAGGTAAAACGGCTTAAGAGCTTTCCCCAGTTTACACAAAAAATTAGGTAATGTGGTGTGAGGCTCCACGTCTGGCAACTCTTCTAGATTTCCCTCAAGGCAGAAACTGGACGGCAGCTTCTCTCTCTTCCTCACGAAAAAGTTCTCAATTTTTTTCCTTTAATATGAACAGTCTCGTCTTACAACAAATATTAGTTTTTGTACTCACAATACTCTGCACGATTTCAGATTTCTGGAAATTATGGTAAAGTTTTCCACTAAGCACTTAGTCA
>JAXCGZ010018363.1:15000-18067 GCA_037179515.1 Halocaridina rubra | reverse complement strand
CTGGGGAAAGCTCTTGAGCCGTTTTACCTGATCCTGTGGTTCTATATATTGTTAAAAACAGTATCCTTCCCATTTATATTAACTAGTTAGTTAGTTTGATACACGAAAAAATTGAATAATAAAAGAAAAAAAAATTACCAAATACCCACCCGTCAACAGTACTGAGTTAAGTTGCCAAGTAGTACAGCAGTCCTATTTTCTTCATTTTTTTTTTTTTTGCTTTTCTTTTAGCTTTCTCGTTTGCTATTTTGTTATTTTGTATATATATTGAGTTAAATGTAAAGTCTAAATCCCGTGATAACATATCTTGGTTAGCAAGTCAGTTTATCAGTTAGGAAGAATATATAACAGAAACAGGTGGGTGCCACCTCGAACACAAATTCGAATTTTCCTTCAGGTTTGACTTTTGTTTTTCTTTTTCTTTTTATACGTAAATTACCATGGTCAAGTTTTTAAGTTAAGATGTGTGTTACCAGAAAGGAGACAAACTGAGTCACTAAATAGCACTTATATGGAGATATAAAAATTCTGTGTGAAGGTAAATTAGAAGTTTTTCTCTCTTTTTTTTTTTTTTTTTTTTTTTTTTTTTTTTTCCTCTTTCTCGTCTTCTTTCTATATTCTGTGAGAGGGAGAACATAAAAATGAAGCCATCTCTGTCCCAAACCTCTCCCACCCATGGGGCGGGAGAAGGGGTAGTCATCAGAGGACTTAAACAGAGAATCAAGAAGTTAGAGGAAATGGTTACAAGCCTTGATGATAAAATTCGGAATATGGATGGAGAAATGAAAGAGAATGAAACACTCAGAGAACAAATAAGATCTTTGGAGGAAGCAAATAAAGCACAAGGGCAGGAGAGAAAGGAACTAGAAAAAAGAATAAAGAAGCTGGAAGGGGAAAAGAGTCAACTAGAATCTAGAATTTCTAATCAAGAAGATAAAAACAAACAGCTAAATGACAACCTAAAGGAATTAGATGTTAGTTCACTGCTATCTTCTGAGAGAGACGAGATTGCTGCTTGGAATGTTCAGATTAAGGAAAACATTGAACAGTTCAGAAAAGAGTTCCAGGAGCTGAATATGGAAAATGATGCCATGAAAACGTCCTTTGCTGATGCACTAAAGGGGAATGTGGCAGTAAAAGAGGCTGTAAAGGTGGTGGCACTGGAAAACATACAAACAGTTGACTATAAAGAGACAGTAATCGAAAAAATGAAAGACGTTGTGATGGAAAGGGCAAACCCACTCATCAGACAGGCACTTGATAAGGAGAAGACAGTGGTAATCTCAGGCATAAGTGAATCCCAGGAGCCAACATGGCAGGGGAGACTTGAAGAAAATAAAGCTAGGGTTGTAGACCTGATAAGAAAGCTTGGAGTAGTATGTGGTCCTGAGGATATTGTAAACATACACCAACTAGGTAAATATTCGAGGGAAGGAAAGCCGAGACCAACAAAAGTAACCTTTGAGAGAGGGGAGACATGTAGGGAAATATTGTTGAGAAAAAAAAGTCTAAAAGACCTTCAAGAATGCAAAGAAGTGTTCATTAGACGATACAGAACACAGGAAGAGATGGGAAAGATCAAAAACTTGTTGCAAGAGGCAAGAAGGTTAAATGATGAAAGAAATGAAGAAGAGAAGAAAAATTTTTGTTACGGAATACTTCCAGACAAAGGGGAGATAAAGAAGATAATGACAGAAGATCAGGGGATGGGGCCTCATTAAGATTGTTATACACAAATGCTGATGGATTAGCTGGTAAGGCAGTAGAATTAAAAGATAGGATTCACAACAGTAAGGCAGATATAGTAGCAATTACAGAGACTAAGTTGAGTGAGGACATAAACAGTGTCACAGTTTTTCCTAAGGGCTTCAGAATACTAAGGGTCGAAAGATCTGAGAGGACTGGTGGAGGGATAGCACTGCTCATAAGTGAGAGGATTCAAGTTGAAGAGATAAACTTGGCTATAGAAAGTGAGTTCAGGGAATTTCTTGTTGCTCGCATAAATACTGGGTCAGAGAGCATTATAATAACTGTTGTATACAACCCACCAAGGAACCAAAATAGGCTTGAAATTTATGAGGAAAGTCATATAGGTACGATTGAAGTCATAAACTCAGTTGTTAACATGGCGCGGGAGAAAAAATGTAGGATTTTGATTATGGGAGACTTTAATCATAAAGAGATAGATTGGATAAATCTTGACCCACACAGTGGTGAGGACTCCTTTGGGGCAAGATTCCTAGATTGCGTACAAGGGAATTTCCTACACCAACATGTAATGGAACCAACAAGAGCCAGGGGTGGGGATGAGCCATCACTACTTGATCTGGTGTTCACAGATAATGTGTTGGATATTGAAAATATTGAGTATGAACCACCAATTGGAAAGAGTGACCACTGTGTGTTGTTGATGGAGTATATCATTGAAGACATTCTTCCTGAGAGTAGAGGCACTGAGGACATGAGGAGGAACTATCAGAAAGGAGATTACATCAAAATGAATGAGCTTTTTGCAGTTATTGACTGGAGAACCTTATTTTACAACAAATCTGTACAAGAAATGTATGACATCTTTTGTGAGAAATATGGGAAGATTGTAGATTGCTGCATACCTGTCACCAAAGTAGGTGTAATTCATGCCAGAGAGAAATGGTTCGATAATGGGTGTAAAAGAGCTAAGGAGTGGAGAGACAAATGCTGGAAAAGGTATAGGAGGAGAAAAAACATAAATGCCTGGCAAACCTACAAAAGAGCAAGAAATGACTACCTAAGTAAAAGGAGAGAGGCAGAGAAAGATTATGAGAGGGACATCACCAGGAAGGCGAAAGAAAATCCCAAGCTTTTCCACAGCTTTATCAGAGGAAAACTGAAGGTAAAAGAACAGGTTTTAAGGCTAAAGAGAGCGGATGGAAGCATCACTGAGACGGACGAAGAGATCTGCAAAGAATTGAACAAGGAGTTTCAGTCAGTATTTACAGTAGAAAATACCCCACCCCCTCAGATTGCAGTGATAGAAGCTCAAGGGCCGGTATTAGAGAACATCAACCTTACAGCCACAGAGGTATGC
>JAXCGZ010018362.1:0-18101 GCA_037179515.1 Halocaridina rubra | reverse complement strand
TCCTTGCTTAGCGTATTCCAATTATCAACTACTCTTACACTAAAAAAAGTACTTCCTTACATCCTGCAAAGAAGTTTTCTTATGAAGCTTCAAACTATGACCTCTAGTTCTAGTGCCAGCCATATCAAACTATCGATCCCTATCCACACTATCATAACCATGAAGGAATTTAAAGACTGTCACCATATCCCTCCTCAATCTTCTAGCTTCGAGTGACGTAAGTCTAATTCCCTCAGCCTCTCATCATAACTGAGATTGTGTATTTCTGGCACCAGTTTCGTGGCATGTCTTTGAACTTTATCAAGCTTAGCTATGTGCTTTTTCAAGTGCGGATTCCAAAAGGGGGCTGCATATTCAAGTTTTGGCCTCACACAGGTTATATAAATATTTATGAACATTTCCTTGTCCATGTGTCTGAAGGCTACACTTACATTTGATAAGAAAGCATATGCTGCCCTTACTATGCCATTTATATGCATTTCTGGAGACAAATCTACCAGTATGTTTACTCCTAGATCTCTCTCATTCTCTGTCTCTTGAAGTTGTACTCCTGCCACCGAGTAGTCAAGCTGGGGCCTTCTTGCACTTGTACCAATTCTCATTACCTTATATTTTGAAGTACTGAATTTCATTAGCCACTTTTCTGACCACTCATGGAGACTATTAAATCTTCCCGAAGTTCTCTACCGTTGTTCTCGTTTCTTACTTTCTTCACAATATTTGCATCATCTGCAAACATATTCATGAATAAATTTACAGACTCTGGTAGGGCATTTACATATACAGGGTACAAAAGTGGCACTAAAATTGAACCCTGTGGAACTCCACTACTAACTTTTCTCCATTCAGACACTGAGTGTCTTACTCTAACCCTCTGCTCCCTTCCTTCTAAGTAAGTTTTTTATCCATTCCAAGACATTTCCACCTATTCTAGCCATTGCTTGCAGCTTCCTAGTAAGTGTCCCGCGTGGGACAGCATCAAATGTGTAGGTAGGGTTTTGTTTGTATCTTGAATGATCATAACTCGGTTGTTCGTGAGTAGGGAAGCTTCAGCATATATATATATATATATATATATATATATATATATATATATATATATATATATATATATATATATATATATATATATATATATATATATATATATATATATATATATATATATATATATATATATATATATATATATATATATATATATATATATATATATATATATATTAATTTATCTGATGCACCTACATATATACCTATACAATAGTTGCAATTCCCTTTGCAAAAGGGTGCGCTTAACTCCTCCCTTAGCTGCTTAGGGATAAAATACACTAAATTTGCCTAACTTAGTTAGGTGTACTCACGAGAAAGAGCCTAATGATATTGTAACGTCCCGTTTCTGTTAAGTTTTTTGTTCTCTATTTTCTTCCTATTATTACTCACTAGCATTTATCATAACTCTTATTTATATGATGAATACATATAACATTTACAGTTTCTTCACTTAGCAAATTCCAATGATCATTTATTCTTACACCAAAAAGAGTACTTCTTTACGTCCTGCAAATAAATTTTCTTATGAAGCTTTAAAATATGACCACTACATCTAGAGTAATTTATGACTTCTAGTTCGAGAGCCAAACATATCAAAGTATCAATCTCTATCCATACTGTCAAAACATGGAAGAAATTTAAAACCATTACCATATCCTTAATCTGTCTTTTAACCTCGTATTCAGCTAAATATAATTATCTTTCCTTTCATCATAACTGACAAGTCGAATCTTTGTCACCTGCTTCGTTTCTTGCTCATGAATTTACTCCAATTTTTTTTTATTATTATTTTTCATGTGCGGATTCCAGAATGATGTTCCACATTCAATTTTAGACCTCACTTGATTCATGAGTAAAATCTGAACATATTTTGTTCATTTGTTTGAAGGCCACTCTTATGTTTATCATGGAAGCATACTTTGCCTTTACTATTACATTTATATGCATATCTGTAGACAAGTCTGACTATGCATTTACCCCTGGATCTCTAATTCACAGTTTCTCCAACTTCTCTCCTGCTATTGAAAATTGAGTCTTCTTGTACTCTGCGCATTCTCATCACTATACATTTTTATACAGTATACTGAATTTTATTAGCCACTTATCTGACCACTTAATTAGACTATTTAAGGTTTACTAAAATTTTCTATTACTAGTTCGTATTTTACTCTCTTCACAATCATTGCAAAGTCTGCATACATATTTTAAAGGGCATTTAAAACATCTGGCAGATCATTTACATTATAACTTAGAGAAGTAGCTTCAAAACAGATCCCTGCAGATCCCCACTTTTGTGCTTTTTGCAGTCAAGCACTGCATATCCTTCTTTGACTCACTAGACCCTTCTTTTTGAATCAGTTTTGTTTTATCCACTCCATCATATTTCTACCTAATTTTGCAATTACTTGCACCTTCCTAATGACTCTCCCATGTGGGAATGTATCAAATCTTCTGTAGATCTAAGGAAAAGCAATCTGTTAAGTTATTCTTTCTTGTAAGATGAGGATTACCACGTCATAATATTCCAGTAAGTTTATCAGTGTAGACCTGACTTCTCTGAAACCAAACTGGCTCATTGCCAAGTAAAAGACTGCCAAGTGAACAGAAATGTGTGCTCCCAATAGTTTTTCCAGCAAATTACAACACACAATGTTATATTTTAAAGTTGTCTTTCCTTCATTTTGTTTTAAAGATAGGGGAAATGTTTGCTTGTTCCTAGTATCGTGAAATAATCTCATGCACAACAGATATAACAGAGGTGATGTAAATTACTGCAGTTAATGGTAAAGGATATTTCTTAAGTTACATTGAAGAACTGATCTACAGTGCTACAGTTAATGCTGCAGGACATTTCTTAAGTACTGTATATATGGAAATATATCATTAGATCCCTCAGATTTAAAAGCATCTAAAAAAGGACAACATTCTACAATGCCATTCCAAGCTCCCTCTTTTCTGCAATATTGGGGGATTGGATTATTCTCCATTATAATTACAGACCTAAACTCCTCTTTCAATTCTTCACATATATCTTCATCTGTCTCTGTGATACTTCCGCCTGCTCATTCCAATTTTTTTTTTCGGGAAATGCTGTGGAAAACTGGGATTTCTCCACCTCCACTTACAATATTTTTCTTGCATGTTCTCTCTACTTTTATATAGGCACTCATTTCTTACTCTTACATAATTTTTCTAAGCAAAATTATGTATCTCCCCCCTTTAGAGTCTTACAATCATTACTGAACCATTATTCTTTGGAATTAATAATTCATAATCTGGTAGATGGCATACAACAGCTAACCATCCTTTCATATTCCTCACTGAAGATTTTGTACGTCATGTATAAATTTCTTGTTAAAATTCGTTCCCCAGTCTCTACCTTTAAAGTGACCATTAAACCTCTAGTAATTTTCTTTCGGACACTTCTTCGTTATTTCATTCTTGGTTCCTCTAATCTCACATAGAATATCTTTGATGATGCACTCCATCAACAACACTCATTGCTCATTTTTTTCTTCAAATAAATGGTTCATATTGAATAGTACTAATAATAAAAAAAAATATATGTGAATAACTATATTAAGTAGTGAAAGGTCATCTCCTAGCTAGTCCTTGCTGGTTCTTTTATTCCAGTACTAGTTGGTGCAAAAAATTTCCTTTCACAAAATCTAGATATGTCTGATAAGGAACCTCCTAATTGTTTGGATTAAGACTATTCCAATCTGTCTCCATAATAATTATCACCCATAAATAATATGCTGCATTTTCTCTCATGCCCAATATCTGCAGCTGTTATCACTCTTAATATTTTTCTTCAACCTGGAGCCTTTCCCTTATAAGCAAAACTATCCATCTTCCAATCCTCTCAACTCTCACCTTTCTCATTATTTCGTCCTTTAGATAAAACAACATATATTTTCATTCAGTTCCATCTCTGTACTTGCTTCTATATCTGTTTTAGCCTTATGTATCATATACTTTCATTCTACAGCCTTACCAGCTATCTCGTCAGCATTTGTGAACAGTAACCTGAATGTAGTTATAATCCTAGTGTGGGTATTTATAATGGTGCTCATGGGAGAGTCCTTAACTTGGTCGGTTTCTTTTTGATGCACAAAAACTTATCTTATCTTTCCTTATAATATTTACAGTTTCAATTCTCATAAAAGTTATATGTAATACTCTCAGCAAAAATTGTTCAGCCTATTATCCAGAAATGCCTTTTTTTTTTTTTTCGAAGATAATGCCCTTCAGTTCTATCTCTGTTAACTCGGTCAGAGTTGTGGACGATTTTAAAAGCAGCTACCATATCCCACCCTCTTTCTTTTGGTTACGAGTGACGATAAATCTAATTCCTTCAACCTTTATTTAACTGAAATTTCGTATCTATATCACCAGTTTTGTAGAATATCTCTAGAGTCTATGTGCACAAGTTAGTCTGCTTCATGTGCTGATTCCAAAAGGTGCTGCATACTGGAGCATAAGCCTCACATAAGTCACATGAATATCGTTAAACATTTATTTTTCTATATATCAGAAGGCCACCCTTACACTAGTCAAAAAAGTATATGTAACTTTTATTATACCATTTATATGCATTTTCGGAGAAAATTCTTCCAATTTACTGACCTCTAGATCTCATTTACTCACAAATTCTTTAAATTCCTCTACTGCTTTTAAGTATTTAAACATGTACTCTTTAACCATTCTCATTACATTATATTTTAAAGTACTAAGTCTCATAAGCATTTATCTGACCCTTCTTGTAGGCTATTAAGGCCTCCCTAAATTACCTTGCCACTTTTTTGTGATACATTCTTTCGTAACATATTAAAAGTGTATTTACAAACTCTGTCAAAAGATTTAATTACATATGGAATAGACGTGTTCCTACTGTTTGTTGAGTGGCCAGTTACTGCATGTTTTACTCAGATTTTCAGCTCTTTCACATCTCAATAAGTATTTATCCACTCAAAGATATTTCTGAATATTCTTGCCACTACTAAAGTAGTCTCTCGTGTGGGACTATACAATACGCCTCCTGTAAATCTAAGTATATACAATGTGCCTAGCCTTCTCATTATTGTAAGGCGAGACTTTCATAATAAAATTTCAGCGCAGGGTATGGCTTAGTACAAATACTTTTGAAAAAGGGTTTGAGGATGCATCAGATTGCGGAAAAATTTATGCCACGGCCTCCTACACTCAAGATGAGAGACCTCTGGCTTGACATCACCAAGGATATGCTGAACAGGGTCAGTCAAGATACGAACTTCCTAAAGAAGACCAAAAGTGGCAATCAGGCTTGTATAAGTAGATACTACCGTGAAAAGAATGCTAAATCGTACAAACAAAGATCATATTGACAAGTTTTGAAGCCTATCGGGGTGTTATTTTTCCTTCATGTAATTACCTAATTGTGCTTACGGGAAAGCGCTCCAAGCTTGTAACTTCCCGTCTCCTGGTCGGTAACACTTTGTACTTAGTGATACTTATCTTACTTGCATTTAAAACTATGGATTGAGTTAGCATTAACTACCTCCACTCTGAGCGAATTCCAATTATCAGCTATTCTTACACTAAACAAGTACTTCCTTACATCCTAGAAAGAAGTTTTCTTACGAAACTTCAACCTATACCTCAAGTTCAGTGCCAGCCATATCAAAATATCGATCCCTATCCACTCTGTCATAACCATAAAGGAATTTAAAACCGTCACCAGATCCCCCCTCATTTTTCTAGCTTCGAGTGATGGTAAGTCTAATTCCCTCAGCTTCTCATCATAACTGAGATTGCGTATTTCTGGCACCAGTTTCATGGCATGTCTTTGAACTTTTTCCAGCTTAACTACATGCTTTATCAAGTGTGGCTTCCAAAAGGTGGCTGCATATTCAAGCTTTGGCCTCACATAGGTCATATATATATTTCTGAACATTTCCTTGTCCATGTGCCTAAATGCTACCCTTACATTTGCTAAGAAGCATGTGGTGCCCTTACTATGTCATTTATATGCATTTCTGGAGGCAAATCTGCAAGTATGTTTATGCTTAGAGCTCCCTCATTCTCCGTCTCTTGAAGTTCTCTGCTGCTATTAAGTAGTCAAGGTTGGGCCTTCTTGCACATGTACCCACTCTCATTGCCTTATATTTTGAAGTACTGAATTTCATTTGCCACTTTCTGACCACTCATGCAGACTATTTAGGTCTTCCTGAAGTTCTTTACCACTGGTCTCGTTTCTTACTTTCTTCACAATCTTTGCATCGTCTGCAAACATATTCATGAATAAATTTATAAACTCTAGTAGGTCCTTTACATATATACAAGGAACAAAAGTGGTCCTGAAACTAAACCCTGTGGAACTCCACTACTAATCCTTCTTCATTCAGACATTGATTGTATTACTCTAACCCTCCGTTCCCTTCCTTCTAAGTATGTTTTTATCCATTCCAAGACATCTTCACCTATTCTCGCCATTGCTTGCATCTTCTTAATAAGTCTCCCATGTGGGACGGTGTCAAATACTTTCTGGAGGTCTAGGAATATGCAATCTGCCCAGCTCTCTCCCTCCAGTAAGATTCAACTTACCTCATCATAAAACTCTAATTAGTTTGTTACTGTTGATTTACCTTCTCCGAAGCCTTGTTGTCTCACTGACAAAAAGTTGAAGGATTCCAAGTGAAAAAAGATGTGTTTTTCTTAGTAGTTTCAACATAACTTTGCAAAAGGAAACAGGTCTATAGTTTAGAGCTGTATTAACCCTTCCCTTTTTGAAGATAGGTACCACGTTTGCTTGTTTCCAGAAACTTGGAATCTCCCCTGACTCCAGCGACTTTTCAAATATGATACTTAGTGCTGCTGATATTGATTTAGTGCATTTCTAAGTACATAAGGGGATATATCATCAGGACATGTAGCTTTATGGACATCTAACTCCATCAGCACTTTGCATACCTCGGTGTCTGATAAGATGATGTTCTCTAATACCGGCCTATGAGCGCCTATTTCTGCAATCTAAGGGGGTGGGGTATTTTCTACTGCAAATAATGACTGAAACTCCTCGTTCACTTCTTCGCAGATCTCTTCATCTGTCTCAATGATGCTTCCATCCGCTCTGTCTTTAAAACCTGTTCTTTTACCTTCAGTTTTCCTCTGATAAAGCTGTGGAAAAGTTTGGGATTTTCTTAATAGGCTTCCTGTTGATATGCCTTTCATAGTCTTTCTCTGCCTCTCTTCTTTTACTTAGGTAATCATTTCTTGCTTTTTTATTAGTCTGCCAGGCATTTGTTTTTTCTCCTCCTATACCTATTGTAGCATTTGTTTCTCCCCTCCTTAGCTCTCTTACCCTCAATATTGAACCATTTCTCTCTGGCATGAATAACTCCTATTTTGGTGGAAGGTATGCAACAATCTATTATCCTCCCATATTCCTCACATTAGATGTTGTACATTTCTCATGCAAATTTGTTGTTAAATAAGGTCGTCCAGTCAATAACTACAATAAGCTCATTAATTTTGATGTAATCTCCTTTTGGATAGTTCCTTCTCATGTCCTCAGTACCTCTACTTTCAGGCAGAACATCTTTGATGATATACTCCATCAACAACACATGATCACTCTTTCAAGTTGGTGGTTTATACTCAATTTTTTCAATATCCAACATATTATCTGTGAATACTAGATCAATCAGCAATGGCTCAACCCCATCCCTGGCTCTCGTTGGTTCCAAAACATGTTGGTGTAGGAAATTCCCTTGTACAAAATCTAAGACTCCTGTCCCATATGAGTCCTCCCCACTGTGTGGGTCAAGATTTATCCAATCTCTCTCTTTATGATTAAAATCTACAGTAATCCCTCACTATATTGCAGTTCACCTTCCGCGGATTCAGTGCATCGTGGGTTTTTATGGCTAGCATGTGTATTTTCTATTGCAGCTTTTCTGGGTATATCGCGGGAATCCACGATATGTGGAAATATTAAAATTTCCAGTATTTTCATTATTTTATTGATAAAAAATGTATTTCCTAGCCTAAGAATAATAAAACAGTAAAAAATAGTAAAAAACATAAATTTAAACATGTAACTTACAGTACTGCACCATATAACATACGATACCAGTACGGTATGTGCTGCGTAGATATCTGCGTCTTGGAAAACACAAAGGGTCGCACCTACGAGAGATAGTACACTGGATGATATTAGCTGATGGATGGGAGATGACTAATCACAGAATTGTGTTCTGTATCCTGGGGTCTGATTGGCTTTTTGATTGAAGCTTGATTCTTCCAGCATCTGCTCTTGTCTCGCCTCACCCATTCAGTTATTACATATGTGCCTTTCGCGCTGTCATCGGCTGTGCAGTAGGTAAACTTCATCATCACCTCATCACTGTACCCCTCTCTGCTCTCACATGTTAGTCTCGTAGAGTTACTGTATTATCATTATTGTTATTATATATATAATGTATTATTATAACAGTGCAGGGATGGTTTATAAAGGTAAAAATAAATATAAAATAATAAATATGGTGCTGCTACTTTGCGGATTTTCACCTATCGCAGGTGGTCCCAGAACGTAACACGCGCAATAAACGAGGGATTACTGCATAATCAAAATCCTATATTTTCTCACCTGTGCAATGTTAACAATTAAGTTTATGACTTCAATAGTACATATATGACTTTCCTCAAACTTCTAGACTATGTTGGTTCCCTGATGGGCTATATACAACAGTTATTATTATGCTCTCTGACCTAGCATTTATGCGAGCAACAAGAAATTCCTTAAACTCACTTTCTATAGCAAAGTTTAGCTCTTCAACCCGAAATCTTTCACTTATGAGAAGTGCTATCCCTTCACCAGTCCTCCCTGATCTTTCAATCCTTAATATTCTGAACCCCTAAGGAAAAACTGTGACAGTTTATTTCCTCACTTAACTTAGTCTCTGTAACTGCTACTATATCTGCCTTACTGTTGTGAATCTTGTCCTTTAATTCTACTGCCTTACCAGCTATTCCATCAGCATCTGTGTACAGCAATCTTAATGAGGCCTCATCCCCTTATTTTCTTTATCCCCCTTTGTCTGGAAGAATTCCGAAAAAAATAATTTCTTTTATTCTTCATTTCTTTCCTCATTTAACCTTCTAGCCTCTTGCAACAAGTTTTTGATCCTTTCCATCTTCTAATGAACACTACTTTGAATTCTTGAGGATCTCTTAGGTTTTTTCACATCAATATATCTCTACATGTGTCCCCTCTCTCAAAGATCACTTTTGTTGGTCTTTCCTTTCCCTTACCAAATTAGTGAATGCTTACAATATCCTCTGGACCAAGTAATACTCCAAGCTTCCATATCAGGTCTAAAATCCTAGTTTTATTTTTTTCAAGTCTCCCCTGCCATGTTAACTCCTGGGATTCACTTATGCCTGAGATTACCACTGTCTTCTCTTTATCAAGTACCTATTTAATCAGTGGATTAGCCCTTTCCATCACAAAGTCTTTAATTTTTTCTATTACTGTTTTTTTTATAGTCAACTGTTTGTATATTTTCCAGTGCTACCACCCTCACAGCCTCTTTTACTGCCACATTCCTCTTTAGTGCATCTGCAAAGGAAGTTTTCTTGGCATCATGTTAGATATTCAGCTCATGAAAATTTTCTAAACTGTTCGATGTTTTTCTTTATCTGGACATTCCAAACTGCAATCCTATCTTTCTAAGATGAGAGCAGTGAACTAACATTTAATTCATTCAGGTTGTCAATTAACTGTTTATTATAATCTTGTTTAGAAATTTTGGTTTCTAGTTCACTCTTTTCCCCTTCCAGCTTCTTTAAGCCGTTTTTCTAGTTCTTTTCTCTCTTGCCCTTGTGCCTTATTTGCTTCCTCCAAAAATCTTATTTCCTCTCTCAGTGTTTCATTCTCTTTCATTTCTCTATCCATATTCCGAATTTTTATTACAATTGTCTCCATGTCCTTGACTTTTTGCTTCAGCCTTATAAGCGCCACTCCTCCTAGATCCCCAGAGATACTCTTACCACCCTTTCCCCAACCATTGGAAGGGAGGTTTAGGAATATTGAGTGCCATATGCAAGTACTACATCACCTACAGGATGCAATGATGCAAGAGGTGAGTTGTGGGAGGCTTATGATTGGTAATTGCACCACAACACATCTATGACTCACTCATTGCATTCAGGATTTTTTTTGCCAAATACTTGATCACGCAAATAGGGCAGTCCCCCTATGCACTTGACATGGCTCCGTGTGACTTTTAGCTGCTTTGCAGATGCCTCTGAATGGTATGAGGTTTGAGGGTACAGAGGACGTCAAGATAAATACAAAGAAGCTCCATTATTGATCCCCATAATTTACTTTGAAATATGTTTCTAGCAACGGTGTGACAGCTAGGCTAAGTGTTTTGAGTAACAAGGGGCAGATTTTGAAGGAGAATAAAATCTCAACATCATAATTAAGCTTGCTTTATTTCAAAGCCCAAAAGTTGAATAAGTCTGAGCATACCTTGGCTGAATGTGTACATACATACATACACATACATATATATACATTCATACACATGCAACCATACGAGCATACATATATATATATACACACACTCACACGAGGGAGTTCTGGTAAGAAAGATCAATGCAGAACCATAATAATTGGCTCTCTGAATGTGCAAGGTTATGGAATGAGCGAGAGCAAAAAGAAATATGGATGCGCTAGCAATGAGTGAACCAAAGGTAAATACTTTGACTACCTCCCTTACTAGGGGAATCATGACACTTGCATACAGATGATAAAATATAAGTTGAAAACATAAATCTAGGCATTAACAACAATATCTTTATTACATGATTGAAAAAAAAAAAAAAATGGAAAAGTAATCAGCTAAGAATATCACTCGCATCCCGTTTCCCTTTCTTCTTTGAGAAATCTCTTATCATTTTCAGTACCCTCAATAAGTGTTAGTATTACTGAAACAAAGGTGAGTGGGTGCGTACTTTGGGTTGGCTACCCTCCTTACAAAGTGGATTATAGCTCTAATAAGAATAGAGAAATAATATTATAAATGTATATAGGTATCATCCTCCTGAGGGAGGGGGGTTAGAATACTTCCGTGTTTTCCTGGGTGTCGTGAGAGTCAACTAAATGGGGCAGAGCAAGGAGACTGGGAATCCCCCGTCTGTATATTCTCTTACCAAAGAGTTAGAGTATTTTGCCTTGCCTCAGCCACTCCCCTTATAAGGGAACAATGGTCATGTATGAAGATATAGAGATATAGGCATCAACTATAAAAACCTGACCTTCAATCACATACTCTACAACATGACTTAAGTGTATACAAAAGAAAAAACTAAGTCATCTACATTCATCAGCGAAGTTTTCCTTTCTTGCTTAAGAAGTCAATTTCTCTTTGGGTATCCTCTATAAGAGGTATCAATTCATCTTTATATGTTGGATGAGATGTACCATGACTGACTTTCAATATGCCTTCCGCTTCTCTTAAAAAAACCATGGCTGCTTTTAACCTCCCCAGGTGACAATATATCTTGCCTAGTTTCAGAATCATCATTCCATATGAGGGGTGATTCAGACCATAATAAAACCTGTGAACAAGAGACCATTTCATTACATTCATTACAGCATATTTTTGTCTGAGGTGAGCATCCAAAACATAAGATACAAGGAGAATAACAATGGCCACGCATTTGCATATTTGTATGCCATTTTGTTATTCTTAATCCCCATTATGGGTGTGGACAGAAACAGGTTGAAGCTGGAGGAATTTAGGTCAGAAGCCCTTGCTAATGCTCCCCAGAGGGCTCAATCACTGGTCTATCACTTCTCGAGTTGTGCTCTAACCAATGGACTATTGCAGTCTTCAGCATGGACACATACAGTATTCACTTAAATTTATTTTTGTGAATAAGAATTGCTGAAGCTAAAATTTAATAAACAGAGGGGAGGAATATTCCACACGCTTCTCATTCTTACAGTAATAATTTACAGATTATATGGATAATTTTTAGTGTTAATATTATCTAATAAGCATCAGAGCTTTGAAGTGTAATATACTTGAGATTTTTAAATACTGGCTTAAAATCTTTGAGGAAAGAAATTCAGATGATAAACAAATTAAAATATTTCCTTTCATAATAAACGCCTTTCTAACAAAAATCTTTACAATACTTCTTTTCAGCACAATATCATAGGAGAGACTCCTATATTAAGCTACACCACATCAAGTCACACAAAACAAAAGTACAGTGGTACCTCTAATCACGAACTTATTCCAGTCCTTAACCCCATTTGCAAGTCACATTGTTCATAACCGGGAACAATTTTTCCCAATGATATTAATGTAAAACAAACTAATCCATTCTCCAGCCCCAGAAACATATTTAATAATTTTTTTATGGGTTTATATGTGGCAAAAAGATAGAATGGAATTAAAATTACCTTAATTATGGAAAAATATTGGAAAGTATATTCTACTGTATTAATATAAAACATGATCCAGTATTTACCTTTATGGTTGATACTTGCAGGCACACGTGGTTGGTGGTGGTGGTGGTGGAGGAGGAGGAGGAGGAATACTCCTTTGAAGAACAGTCCTCTTCCATAAAGACGTCGGAAAACTGTTCGGTACAGGCTGTATTTCTGGTGTTTCCTCTCTACATGTACTCTTGGAAGGTGGTTCTCTGGCTGGTATTGGCACAAAAAAAAAACTATCTAGAAAAATTAGTGTTTTTCTTTATTGATAAATTTTACTGAAATGGAACATCACATTGTCATTTAAATGTTCATTGCTCTGTTGTTCACAGTTTTGTCAAGGTGATGACTCTCAATGAAAGCCTGTAAATCACTCCAATTTCTAAAAATTCTTTTAAGTCAACACTTAAAACCTTTACCCTCTCATCCTCCTCCTCCACTAATTGCTCCTCTTGGATAATCTTCACCTGTTCACATTGCAACTCGATCAATTCTTCTGTGGTGAAGTCTTGTTTGTGATCCTCCACCAACTCCTCCACATCTTCCTTGTTGACCTCCAATCCCAAACTTTTGCTCGTGGCCACAATCTCGTTCACTATATTGACAGTTGTTTCCTGCTTGAAACCCTCGAGGTCTCAAACAGACGCACAACATGGCTATGGATAAAGTTTCCTCCATGTGGCCTGCAATAATGCGGTTAAAGACCTCCTTCCATGCCTTGTCAATGAGGCCTATGCAGTTAAGGATACTGAAGTGGTCTTTCCAGAATTCATGCAGGGCCCAATCTGTGTTGTTGGTGACCTGGAAACACCTGGAAATAGACCCTTCGTATACAGTTTCTGAAAATTAGAAATGACTTGATGATCCATGGGCTGGAGGAGAGGAGTGGTGTTTGGAGGCGGAAATTTGACTTATATGAAGTCGTATTCGATATCAAGGTCTTCCAAACCTGGAGGATGGGCAGGATTGTTGTCTATAACCATAAGACACTTAAGGGGCGAACCTTTTTCCTCAAGATATTTCTTGACAGCTGGTAAAAAAAACTTCAGTCAATCATTCTATAAAAAGGATACGTGTTACCCAAACCTTGATATTCAACCTCCACAACTGGAAGTCTAGGTATTTTTTTCCAAAACAGTCCTGTTTCATCACAGTTAAAATCTTGCTGCTAGACGTAACCTCCACTTTCTTTAAATTGAGCAAATTCTACCACATAGGCATCCGCTGCCTTTTGGTCCGAACAAGCCACTTATCAATGCCTAACAACACTATGAATTTCAGTTCAACGACAAAATTTTTCAAACCAGCTTTTAATTGCTTTAAATTCATCAATTTTAGTGCCACTAGCACTAAAATACTTAGTGTGTAACTGTAGAGCCTTCACGCATATTACAGCCTCAATAACAAACTCTCCAGCAAGCTCTGTTTCATTTATCCAAACAAACAATAATTTTTCTACCTCTTCCATTACTTGAGAATTATGCTTTGTTAAATCAGTCACTCCTTTAGCCACATAAGCTGCCTTTAAGGACTCTTTTAATTCTTTAAAATAGTACAGATGGTCGATTCCGCCATGTCACACTGCTTGGCGAGATCAGAAACACGAACATCATTCTTATGTTTAGCTATTATTTCTTTCTTTTTTTCCACAGTGAACATTTAGGCTTTTTAACATCACTATCACTGACACTTTTCAAGTTTTGGGGAGCCGTAATGAGGCCTAATATAAAGTAAAAATGCAAAAATTCTGGAAATCTACAATGTAAGAACAACGAGCAAACATCACATTGCGGACACCAATGCAGAACTGAGAGCAAACACGTGCTCGCCCCGGGTGGGTGTGCGCGTGAATGTGCGTTCGCACCTCGAGAATTGTTCGCAGGCCGATTCTAAATTTGTTCTAAAATTGTGATTATAGATAAATTTTTTTTAGGCTGGATGCATTTGCATGTTGAGTTTTGACTGTATATTGTCTTTAACAGGCCTACTACTGATTAAAAATCTAAACTAGTGTCATTTTACTCATTTTATTATTCAGTTCATTCATTATGATTGAAAATAGATGTTATAGCTTTAAGAAACTGGCATACAACTTGCAGGCTTTCATCTTTCTCAAAGAAATAATTCCACACCATGTTAGGTAATAAATGGCTAAATAAAAAATGTTATTCTGAGTAAGAAGCTCAGTTTTCTGTTTGCTAGTAATATAGGAAATTATTAAGAAATTATGATGGGGATCACAGTAGTGTAATTATTATAGTACTCGACTCGAGAGGTGACGGACTCACAATCGAGCCCACTGCGGAGCATTAGAAGGGCATCCAGCCTTAATATGTTAACTCCAACCTAAGTTTTCTCTCCCATAATGGATATTATAAGTGACACATACATGGGAAACACGATCATTAATAGTTATTATGATGCCAAGCAGCCTCATCTCACAGATACTGTGTGGAGATTTGTAGCTCGCAGATTAGTCGGTGCAGTGACTGCTTCTTCCCAGCTACCTCTAGACTCTGGAACTCTCTTTCTCCTTCAGTCTTTTCTAATTCTTATGACTATCATCCTTCAAAAAGCAGATCTATCATCATCTCAGGGCCTAATCCTCCATATCTCTAAGTCCTATGTACTTTGACTGTTTTTTCTGTTTGTCATTTTCCTTTGTGCAACATTACCTCACCTCTGCCTTAAACCTTTTCCTTTTCCTTCGTCTTGTTTTCTCGTGCCCGGGTCTTTACTGATGAGGGCAGATTTTAAATGTTCAGGTGTTCCACACACAAAAAATATATACCTAGTTTGCTTTTTACGTGTGTTTATAATCCGCAAAATTGAAATAACGCCCCTAAAAAATAACAGTAAAAATATACGAAATACACGAATAACGCCCATGCAAAAAAATTCCAAATTTTTTTCTTTTCATTTTAGTAAATAATCGACTGCCTCGGGGGCACTTTTCCGTCATGCTGCCATGTGCTTCAGTGTCTCTTTACTCAGCATACAAAGTGGATATATCGCTTGTTCTAACTGTGATTGTGTCAAGGTTTGTATATCGACAGGAAAAAAGCATGTGAGAGTGCATCAGCTGATACGGAGGAGGCAAAACTTTTGCATATAGAGATTCGTTCTCCAGCATCCTCCTTCTCTTCTACCGCTTAATGCGATCAGATATGATGAAGAGAATGGAAAAAAAGCCTTAACAACAAACAGCAAACAAACTTGCGATATAATATCGTCAGGAAAAAAGCGTGCGAGAGCGCATCAGCTGATGCGGAGGTGGCAAAACGTTTGGATATAGAGGTTCGTTCTCCCGCATCCTCCTCCTCTTCTACCGCTTAATGCGATTGAATATTATAGAGAGAATGGAAAAAATGCTAGGTACAGTACGTGGATAAGCATTAAGAACAAACAGCAAACAAACTTGCAATATAATATTGTCAGGGAAATAGCGTGCAACAGTGCATCAGCTGATACGGAGGCTAGAAAATGTTTGCAGATAGACATTCGTTCTCCCGCATCCTCCTCCTCTTCTACTGCTTAATGCGATTGGATATTTTGGAGAGAATGGAAAAAAAGCATTAAAAACATGCAGCAAATAAACTTGCGATATAAAATCGTCAGGGAAATAGTATGCGAGAGAGCATCAGCTGATACGGAGGCAGAAAAACGTTTGCAGATAGAGATTCGTTCTCCCGCATCCTCTTCCACTTCTACCGCTTAATGCGATCAGATTGTGACAGAGTGTTTCGCTCAAAGTCACCAGAGGCTGTTAGATGCCTTATTAAGTAATTTAGTAACTTAACTGTCATTTTTCTAACAAAAAAAATAATTCCCACTTCTTGACTTTTGCAGATTATGATTATTTGCAATTCATATTTTAGCTTATAGCTAATTTTAAACATACCTTATTTACTCTTCTTGTACGTGTAGAAGTATAGTCCCGATATAAAGGCTGCTCCTATTTTCCGTCTCCTACGAGCAAAGAACGTTCTGGAGATTGTTTACCAGTAACCTGACTTTTCATTATTATTCTCGTTTTATTTTATTTGCTTCCACTTGTTGCACCTAAATATACTGTCTCTCCCTTGCATCTCTGCTATAATTGCCTGCCAGGGACCATCACTAAAATAGTCCTTAAATGATATCAGAGCCAGTTACTGCTCTAGAAATGTATCCTACAGATGAACTCACCAGGAGGGACAATGAGGCGTCCTCATTTGGCGCCCAAAGATCCCAGAGGCAACATCTCGCCCGAGCAGTCTAAGTTTATTTCAAACCTTATTTACATGGCATCTTCACAGGAATTCATCTGGCACAACAAGGTGAGGGATAGTGTATGGTAAAGCTCGTGGGTCAAGCAAATTGGTTTTTCGATTAGTTACATTCGTTACTGGCTAAATCTTACGAATTTTATTCTCAGATTCCATTCCCAAACAAACGAAATTTTGTAGATTACCTAACTGGAATCTCACTTGCCAAAGTTAATTCCTTAACCTGGAGATTACAACTGATATACATTGCTAAGAAGTTTCTTTTCATTGAATGTGATAAACGAAAATCTCATCCTCTGAAGACTGGTTATGAGCCCGTAAAAATCTATCTCTTTTCCTAGTAAATTCTAATTTCATTTCACCTCTTTCTATCATTGTAAATAAAGTGTTTTACGTCAAAAATCTCGTCAATAAAGCTATTTGCTATATAAATTGCAAATAATTAATCATTTAGCTAAAGTGTTTTATGCTATAAACTGCAAATAATTAAAAGGTAATTTTACCCTGTTGGCTTTGCAAATATTTCCTGTTAACCACAATTTAATGAATGCATACTGTATTTATCTTGCAAATTATTCATATGTTGGGGATAAAGTGTTTTGAGTTATAAGTTGCAAATACCTCAAAAGGTGGTTTTGCACCCTCATTTTTTTCATTGCAAACAGTTCTTGATAACCAAAAGTGAATGAATACTGTATTTATCTCGTAGATTCTTCCTTTATCCTAAATAGAGTGTTCTACCATATTAATTGTAAATCAGTAATAAGCATTGCAACTTTTGTGGTTGCTCACAATTTAAGGAATACATACAGTACTGTATTTGTCTTGCTTATTCTTCATTTATTGTGCATAAATTGTTTTCCTTTAAAACCAGTAAAGAATTAATGGTTTTGTATGCTATTATGGTAGCATAAATATTTCTGGTTAGCTGTGAATAACCAATATATTTTCATCCAGTAGAATGATATTGGAAACTCATTATATGCGTGCTCATGCTTTCAGTTTCCCATTATAAACAGTGTGTCATTTCTGTTTCTGAAATTGCAGTGTCCTCTATTCTACTCTGCCTGTGTGACAGAGGTAATCGTCGAGTTGAGGCCAAAGTCTTGGCATACGTCCGTGGTGCCGGGAAACAAAATCATGCTCACCACCTCCGGGATTCGAGGCAGCATTTCATAAAATTTAATTAGAAAATTCAATTCTTTTAATGTCATTGCATTTCCAAAATGAAAAGAAAGTTGAATTCTGAGTTTCATTTAACCGACTAATGGTAAAAGAGATGGGGGTGT
>JAXCGZ010018361.1:5000-12500 GCA_037179515.1 Halocaridina rubra | reverse complement strand
TGAAATTGAGGCTGTTGTATTGAAAGAATGTGGCACATGTAAGAAGTAAGCTTATCCATTCTATCGCATATCAAAACATAGAGCACATCAATACGCGAAAAAAAAATTCTAGTGATGAACGCTTAGCGTAATTCTCAGCTTAATATACTCCAAGGTTTCTCTGAGTAAAAGATTTTGACGGCAGAGAATGTTTTGATTATAAAAGCCTCGTGCCTACGTCATGACTGTTGATTGAGTAATTATTTCAGTCCCTGCTCACACATTTTGAGGAAATAATAATGCTAACAAAAAACCACAATATAGACATCCTCTGTGTAAGTGAAACTTGGCTTCCTCCTACAACTGAAAATAAATTTGTGAATATCCCAGAGTTTAAAATATATCGCAATGACCATGGCCGAGGGTGTGGGGTCTGTATTTATGTTAGAAATTATCTTAGTGGATCAGAAATAACAACAGGTTTAGAAAAAACTGAAGAGCTCGAAGATTTATGGATCACTGTACAGTATCAGAAACTTCCATCATTAATTGTAGGGTGTGTTTACCGTCACCCTAAGGCACCTACCAGTTCATTCAATCATCTGCTAGAAACATTCAGAAATATCTGTGAGCGCCATAAACCCATATACATACTTGGTGACTTTAATGATGACTTGCTCTCAGCAGATAACAAAATGAAAAGGGTGATCAAGACTGTGAAGTTAACACAAATAGTGACAAAACCGACCCGCATAATCCCTAATTTTAGGACTCTTATAGATCTGATAATAACAAATAAAGTGGAAAGTATATCCTCTTGGGACGTAGTTCCCTGCCCAATTGCAGACCACGAGCTGAACATTGCTATGATAAACATAAAAAAGCCCAAAAGGAAGCCTCTCGTCAAGACATTCCGGTGTCTAAAAAATTACTCCCCTGATATCTTTTGTACATTAATCAACAACACAAATGTACTTAATAGAATTAAATACACAGATAACTACGATTTGCAGGTTGAGAGTCTAACAAAAGTCTTCCTTGAATGCTTAGATAGTTGTGCACCCATTGTAACAAGAAAAATAACCCGCCCCTCAGCCCCCTGGCTAACTAATGACATCAAAGATTCAATGCAAATCAGAAATCAAATACAAAAAGAGCTAAAAATGAATAGATATGATATGACTCTCCGAGAACGTTATAAAACAGAAAATAAACTTGTCAGATCTCTCATCAATGTAAGTAAAAAAGACTTTTACAAAAAACAATTTAATGACTCTAGACATGATACAGCAGCAACATGGAAAGTGATAAGAAGCATAATGCCAAATGAAAAGAGTACCTCAGAAAGTTATGAAAATATTATGGAGTTGAAAGACAAAGCGGAAAAGTTTAATAGCTATTTTGCTAACGTTGGCAAAAATACCTATGAGAAAACACAAAAAAATATCAACTCAGTGAATATTGGTAATTGCTTAAATGACAAGTCCTCCAATGTAAACACAAGAGAGTACTTCAAGATAAATCCTATCGATTGTGCTACCCTAATTCTTACCATAAAGGGCCTAAGAAACTCTGGCTCTTATGGTCCAGATGATATACCATTTCAGTTCATCAAAGATGCTCTACCCATGATTGTATCTTTTATTCTAACTATTATGAACACTTCCATTGTTACTAAAAAGTTTCCTGACTCTTGGGATATATCACATGTAATACCTCTGCATAAAGAGGGGGACAGAGAAGATGTGACAAACTATCGTCCCATTTCCCTGCTACCCATTTTCTCTAAAATATTAGAAAAAATTATTGCAAGCCAACTTATGTCATATTTAGAGTCAAATAGACTATTATCTATTAACCAACATGGTTTCAGACCGATAATCTCGACGGAAACTGCACTGCTCAAAGTTACGAATAGTATCTATAATAATATAGATATGAACAAAATATCTCTGCTTGTATTATTAGACTTATCAAAAGCCTTCGACAGTGTAAACCATGAAATTCTTTTAAGTAAATGTACTAACCTAAATATTGATCCGAGCTGGTTTAGCGAGTATCTATCTAATCGTAAACAGTCTATACGTCTTAACAACATTATCTCTATGCCAACAAATGCATCATTTGGTGTTCCCCAGGGATCAGTACTTGGTCCTATCCTCTCCTCCATCTACGTAAATGATCTATCTTCTTTCAGTTCTGACTGTCTAGTCGTACAATATGCAGATGACACTCAACTACTCCTTATTGGTGATATAAATAATCTCCCAGAGCTAACTTCAAGAGCAGAAAACACTCTGTCAAAAATTAAAACCTATTTCCAAGAAATTGGGCTGTTAATTAACGAAAGTAAAACACAATGCATGTTTATGGTTCAAGGTTCCATATAGCACAAATTCCAGAAAAGACAACAATTAATTTTTACTACAATATTATCACATCTAGCATTACAGTCAAAAACCTAGGAATTCACTTTGATAACTACTTGTTGTTTAATTCCCACATAGACAAAATATTCAAAAAGGTTACAGGAACATTAATGTACTTATCACGTATAAAAGACAATTTTGAGACTACCACTCGAATAACTGTTGTTGAATCTTTAGCCCTAAGTCACATTAATTACTGCACAACTGTTTGGGGAGCTACCACTAAGTCTCAGATAAACAGAATACAGAAGCTTATTAATTTTGCAGCTCGAGTTGCCATGGGAGGAATAAGAAAATATGACCATATCACACCAGCTCTCAATAAACTTGGGTGGCTGCGAGCAGAAAATAAGGTCGCTTATGCTATTTATGTTTTTGTATTAAAAAACTTGGACCATCATTATCCTAGCTGGCTATTTGATTTAAAAGCAGTCAGGGGTATAAGGGGAACCAACACTAGACAGAGCAGTGAGCTCTTTATTCACAGAACAAACACAGAAGCAGGTTCAAAGATGATCACTATCAAAGGGCCAACACTATGGAACAATATTCCAGAGCATCTTAAAAATGCATCCTCCTTCACAGCTTTCAAAGGCAAACTATATAGTTTTCTTTTGGACAAATAGTTGCTGCTCGTTAAGAACTAATTATTTTCATTGTAATGAAAACAAATATGGAAATGATGCCGATAATAACAATACTGTATATAGTCTTATTATTACTACTTTATAATTAACATTATTGTTAAAATTTTTATTACAGCATTACTATTTTCTATGAAAGCTACATTTAATTTAATTATATGTATTACCCTCTTATTTATTAGTTTAATTACATGTCTACTTATAAGTTAATTTTACTTTATTATTAACATTATTGTTAAAATTTTTATTAGAGTATCATTATTTTCTAGGAAACCATTAACTTAACAGTATGTATTGCCCTCTTACTTATTAGTTCAATTATATATTTACTTATAAGTTACTTTTAGTTTGTATAAGAGTAATCATTGTCCAAAAATGGAAATAAATGTTTGTTTGGTTGTTTGTTGGTCTTCCTCTGAGCCTTTGATGAGGTATAAGCCCATAAATCACCAATACTGTTTATTTATTCATTTTTTTTTAAATCTATGTTAAACTTTGGCACGATTTCTTTAACAGTGTAGACCTAGGATACCATATTGATAGTTAGCTAGACACACACAAAAGGATTTCATAAACGCATCTGACGCGGTTCTGTGTATGGCTAGGATCTCGTGCGGGATTCTAACCATACGCAGAACCGCATCAGATGAATTTATGAAATCCATCTGTGTGTCTAGCTAACTAACAATTTAGTATCCTAGGTTTACACTGTTTAAGAAATCGGGCCTTTGACTGACATTTACTGACTTCATTTATTTATGCATTTATTTATTTATATATTAAATTGTTTATCAGTACTATTTATGCATAGTACTATTGCGTTATTGTATATGCAACCACATCTGGAAAGAACATTTGTTTGGTGTCTTCCTGAGTTATAAGTCAGTCCAATTAAGAAAAATGCCAAGATTTTTAGGATGTTATCTATACTTCAGTTAGTCCATTTCTAACTACAGCGTCGACTTCTTAGAAGCTGACTTTCCAAGATGGCTCCTACAGCTTCTATTCTTAAGAGCTACTTTTGAAAGAGAAGGACAGAGTATTGGCTTCTCTCTTGCATTAGATCCTGCAAAGTCAAATGGCTGATTGATTACACCATTAGATGTATTTGGTTAACTCATTTTATTAGTTTATTATTCAGGCTCTTTTCAATCCATTTTATTTATTATTGGGTTAATGCAAGTTTAGATGACTAGGAATCATATGAATGACACAAATTATATAACATACGTAACATAGTTATCAATGGTTGGTTTATGACTCCTTGAATAATTATTGTACTTGATGCGTTTAATACAATTAAATTGGTATAAACTGTTAAGATATTACCAATAATTGAGAAAACATTGTGCACACCTGTTTTAGATTCTATTTATGAATGAAAGGTCGTGATATCCTATTCTTATAAAGAACACAATGTTATAATAAACTTGGCTTCATCTTGAGTGCGATAAAGGCTCTTTCTACACTTTCATGAACAAAATAAACTTTGTATAGATGGTTGTCTGAAAGGGCAATCACAAAATTTGAAGAGTAATATTGATTCATTTAAGAACTCTGAGAATATAGATTGTACCTTTTGAATATATACATAAGTGGAACATTTTTCGTGAATGAGTGTCCTGTTCAAGTGTATCGAAGTTTCAGGTTCTCTTTGTGGTAAGTGCTATTGGGTATAAAGTCGATATTGGTGGTGATAATGTTGCTTTCTAAAGAAAATAAATAAATAAATAAATAAATAAATATATATATATATATATATATATATATATATATATATATATATATATATATATATATATATATATATATATATATATATATATATATATATGTAAGGGTATTAGGATGCAACTAGGACTGGTTCAGACAGATCCAGGTTGAGTCTTCCTTCAGGACGGTTCTTTCCTCATGCCTACATCTACACTGAATATTCTGGCATATTCATTACACATCTCTTGCTATTCCATTACATTTGACAAGTCACAACATTCTGCACATCTGTCTCTTTTACTTTCCTTTTCCTCACATTTTGTTATTATTTATGGAAGGTTCACAACTAATGGCCCCCAGTACCTGGCATAGTGGGGTGCGAAGAATCTCCGGGGATCGCGTTGATTCCACCATTGGCTTGAGGGCAGACACGCCTCTTGGTAGTAATGGTTCTGCTCTTAACCTTGCACCTCCCAATAGATCTGCTACTTTCACTCTTCACTATTCAAACATTCGTGGGCTGAACTCTAATCTTTCGTCTGCGGAACAGCACTTGGGCACTTTCCTCCCTAACCTCCTCCTCCTATCTGAAACCCAGTTGTCTATACATTCTTCCACTGACCCATTCCAAATCTCCCAACTATAATCTGTATACTCGTTTTCGTTCCAAAGGTGGGGTCTGTGCATACTGCAACATTAACACTCCTACTGTGAGGCTCATGGACCTTGAATCTCCTGACTTTGATGTTCTCTGGCTAAAGGTTTATCTCTCCACTACCACTATCATCATTTGCTTCTGCTACTGTTCTCCAAACTCCAACAAGTTTGTCTCTTTCTTTGAATATCTCTCCTCGTGCCATGAGTCCTTGCTATCTTCTCACCCACATGCCGAAGTTCTCTACATTGGAGACTTCAATGTACACCACAGTAAGTGGGTTCATTCTTCTCACACTGATGTGGGAGGAAGCGAGGCCCTTGCTTTCTCTATTACTCACGATCTGGAGCAAATTATCAAACATCCTACTTGCGTTCCTGATTGTCACGAACATGCTGCAAACACTCCTGACCTATTTTTTACTGCTAACCGTTCAAACTACTCTTATTCGGCGCTTTCCCCTCTTGGTAAATCTGACCACTCTATGATCTCTGTCTCTTCCATTTTTGCTCCCTCACCACCAATCCCTCCTACTCAGCGCCGCCTTTGGCACTTCGAGCGAATCCAACATGAAAATTTGCTTAACTTTCTCTTTGACTTCCCATGGGATGACTACTGCTTTCGGTCCTGCAACCCTGATCAGGTAGCCCTAAATGTTGCCGAGATCATGACCGCGGGAATGGAGGCGTACATCCCCTCTTCTACAAAAACTTTCTCTCCCCCTATACCTTGGTTTGACTGTGCCTGCTCCATGGCTATTCAGGCTAGGAATCAGGCTCACCGATCTTACCAAGCCTCTCCTTCCGATTTAACTCACTCTGCTTTTATTATAGGTAGGAATCACTGTACAGCTCAGATTCGAAGGTCTAAGGCTTCCTTTATAAGAAGGAAAGTTGATGACCTTAACTCCTCTCCCACTGAAAAATGCTTCTGGTCCTTAGCCAAGAACCTCTCCAAAAACTTCTGTAACTCAAGCAATCCCCCTCTCATTCGTTCTGATGGCTCTATAGCTTGCTCTTCCTCTTTGGCTCTCATTTTTCTGCCAACTCTTCTATCAACGATTCCTGCACACCTATTCCTCAGTCTTTTCCCCTCTCTAACCCTATGCCCTCCCTTATCCTTTCCTCACGCAAAGTTGAAAAGGTTCTTCACTCGCTAAAGACGAACAAGGCATCTGGTCCCGATGGTATCCCTGCAAGGTTCCTTAAGGAGTTTGCAGATGAACTGGCTCCCGTGCTTTGCCATCTTTTTCGCCTCATTCTGTCAACCAGTCTCTATCCTTCATCTTGGAAGCATGCTCTAGTTCAACCTGTTCCTAAGAAGGGTGACTGCTCTATTCCTTCTAACTACAGACCTATTGCTCTAACCTCCTCTATTGCTAAAGTTTTCGAAACCTTGCTCAATGCTCACTTCTTGAAACGCCTTGAATCGAAGTCACTTATCTCCAATAACCAGTACGGCTTTCGCAAGGCAAGATCTATTGGTGATCTCCTGTCCTATCTTACTCATGTATGGTCATCTTCTCTTAGGAACTATGGGGAATCCTTTGTCGTCGCCCTTGATATCTCTAAGGCTTTTGACAGAGTCTGGCACAAGGCTCTGTTGGCCAAACTCCTTGCCTATGGCTTTACCTCTTCTTACTGTTCTCTGATTTCCAGTTTTCTTACTGACCGTTTTATATCTGTAGTTGTTGATGGCGCGACATCTAACCCTTTCTCTGTTTCCAGTGGTGTTCCACAGGGCTCTGTTCTTTCACCTACTCTCTTCCTTCTCTTCATCAATGATCTTCTACAATCCACATCTTCCTCTCTTCTTCATACCTTTGCCGATGATTCTACCCTTCACTTTTCCTCCGCCTTTTCTTCACAACCTTCATCTGTTTCTCGAAATCAATCTCGTATCACTCTTTCTTCTACTATTAACTCCGATTTGCAGAGAGTATCTGAATGGGGCACTCAAAATTTAGTGAAATTCAATGCCACCAAGACACTGTTTCTAGCTATCTCTTTATCTTCTTCTCCTCCTGATAACCCAATTGTCTTCGAAACTAATGAAATTTACCCTCTTAACGCTATTAATA
>JAXCGZ010018360.1:0-18150 GCA_037179515.1 Halocaridina rubra | reverse complement strand
AATATATACTATCTCACTAGGTGCGGCCCTTCGCTTTTTCCGAAACGCCGATACCGGTATCGTATTTTTTATGATGCAATACTGTGTTATATGTTTAAATTTATGTTTTTTACTATTTTTTACTGTTTTATTATTCTTAGGCTAGGAAATACTTATTTTTATCAACAAAATAATGAATATACTGGAAATTTTAATATTTCCACATATCGTGGATTCCCGTGATATACCCAGAAAATCTGAGATATAAAATGCATATGCTCGGCAGAAAAATCCATGATGCACTGTATTCGCAGAAGGTGAATCGCAATATAGCGAGGGATTACTGTATTCATATTTATCAAGTTGATGACTTTATTTATTTTTTATATTTTGTTGTATTGAAGGATTATATTGAATTAAAAAAATCAAACATACCTGTAAATATGATTTTATTCGAAATACACATGAATACACAACTAGCAGCACAGCTGTATTCATATTTATCAAATTAATGGCGGCTTTATTGATTTATTTGTGTACCGTACATCTTTGGTTATATTAAAGGATGATATTAAATAAAAAAAAATTAAAAATCTCTAAATACGATTTCATTCAAAATACACATGAATACTCAGCTAGCAGCACTGCTTTTTTCGTATTTATCAAGTTAATATCTTTATTTATTTATTTGTTTATATATTTGGTTATATAGAAGAATTACATTGAATTTAAAAAAAAAAAACGTAGCCGTTAATGCAATTTTATCTGAAATAGTTTGTTGAGTCATATAAAAATCCATCATCATGCGGCATTTGAAGAAGAAAAAGAAGAAGCACAGCTTAGTTTACTCTCACCACCCACAATGTTTCTTGTTTTCGTCTGATCCTTCTTTCGTTTCGCTTGTCACTGATATTACTATGTCTCCCAAGCATAGTGGTGATAGTTATAATGACAGTGCTATGAAGAAAAGAAAAGCCATCACCATGGAAATTAAAGTTGAATCAGTAAAATGCTCGGAAGAGGGAGTGAAATTGAAGGGTTTGTGGCCAGTAGGGGTTGGTTTAATTGTTTTACGAGTTGTGCTGATTGCTTAACCTATGGGTGCAAGGTGAAGCTGCTAGCTAGTAGTGATGAGAAAGCAGCAAAAGATTTTCCCAATGTATTAGCAGACATTATTGGGGGGGATGGCTACCATCCCTTGCAGTACCGTTTTCCACTTATAAGTAGATATGTAAATGAACAAATAAGTAAGAGGGTAATACATGCACTAACAGTGAACAGAAATATAGCTAGCTAGTAAATAGATAACAATAAAAATAATAATAGTAATGATAATAACTATAGTAGTGATACTAAAATTAATGATGATAATACAGTGATGATAATGATACTAAAGTAGAGCATTAGCAATAAATTTCGCATTAAGATACCTGAACTGGAGGTATGAGAGTAAAGGTAAGACATATTGTACTGTAGTTTTGTATAACTGTAGTGCTTTAATATTTTTATATTTAGTGTACTGTACATGTAGTGTTGGTTTACTATATCTTACAATAAGAACTTAGATTACTTCTATAGATTATGTACTGTATGTTCTTTTGCCTCTCCAGACTCACATACCCCAATCTTCTCAGACCTAGGCTCGAATTATAGGTGTGTTCCAACTTAAGTCGAATTCCACTTTAAGTCATTTGTCAGGAACGGAACCCTGACGTTAAGTGGGGACCCCCTGTATGTATACTGTAAATGAAATTGTAGTTAACAGAATACAGTACTCAATCATAATGTACTTAGACGTACAGATATTCCTCATTAATTCTCCTTTATTTAGTGTAATTATTATGCCAAGTATTACTACAGAAGTTCCCCAACTTACGAACAACCGAGTTATGAACATTCAAAGATATGAACACAAACTTACCCATTTTAGTATATAACCATGTATTGATGTATGTATTACTGTATTGTATTGTATTATTACATTATTATTACTGTATTAAAACTCAGTAATTCTGTATACTTCGTTTTTTTGAGTAGTTAGGTGTATATTGCCTAAGCACTGGCCAGTACTGCATATATATGTACACGTACTGTGCAATACTTTTTTACCTAAACACAAATTGCGGACAATTCTACTTACGAATGGAATTCTGGAACCTAACTTGTTCGTAAGTTGGGGGTTATTTCTACACCTTTTATTTCATTGCACAACAGGTAGCTCAAAACCAAGTTTATGACATCATTTTAACTGTACTTGTCTCGGTTAATTCCCATATGAAGAATAACTTATATGGAAATCACTCTAGAACCCTTCTTTCTTTGTATAGTGTAATGATATTAACATTGGATCATTTATTAGTCTGAAAGCCAAATTATTGTTGATATATACAGAAAAAAATAAGTGTGTAAGACATAAAGACTGGTATCCAGTTTATCCAGTCAGAAATTTATCTTTATGGAGATCAGTCTGAGGAACTTACTGGCCTTAATAAACGGTAATATCAGTGATAAATTATCAGGGAACCCTATGTGGTGATGATGCATAAAAAGAAAACAATACTGTTTGAAGAAGACATAGACATTAGCACTCATTTGAAAATAGAATTCCCTATGGATCAGGCTGGGTCTCTTCATCCTAAGCTTAGCAGATTCTTCTGATGGCAGTGCTTCAAAGAAAAGGAAAGCCATCACAATGGAAGTAAAATTAGAGATAGTGAAATGCTTGGAAATGGGAGAAACTTTACTACTGCATTAGCATAGGTGCTTATTTAGGTATGTTCCACTTACACTGAAATTCAGGTTACATCACATCTAAGGATTGGAACTCTGATGTAAATCGAGGACCCCCTGTACAATATTTGTCTGTGATTTTGATGATGACTTATGTGGTGGACAGTTTAGCAGAGTAACGGTATACAGCAGTGATGCCAGAGTGCATCCATTTTGCATTAGGATGACAAACATTTGTGCCAACTTAGAGGTAAAAGTAATTGCTGGATTAGTTGGTCCCTGGTTTGCTCTAGATATACAGTAATCCCTTTCTATATCACGGTTCACCTATTGCGAATTCAGTGCTTCGCGGATTTTTCTGGCCAAAAAAAAAAAAAAATAATAATAATAATAATTATAATTATATATATATATATATATATATATATATATATATATATATATATATATATATATATATATATATATATATATATATATATATATATATATATATATATAAATAAAGATTATTGTGACACCAGGATGGGCCAAAAAATGATAAAATAAAACAGCCTTTATCAGGATGTAACGAGAAACAGAGATGGAGAGTGTAATGGCCTCTCAAATGTGAAGGGATTATAAAAGATGTGTAATAAATATCCAGTTCTCTGCTGGGTTTTAATATACCTCTGCATTACTTTCATGATGTCTATTCCAATAATTCTCCTTAGATATTATTATTATTATTATTATTATTATTATTATTATTATTATTATTATTATTATTATTATTAATATTGGAGACAATAATTTTCCATTGATGATGATTGTGGAGATTATTATTATTATTATTATTATTATTATTATTATTATTATTATTATTATTATTATAACTCCTGCGAGACATCATAGAAGAAGGGGAGTAGAAGGGAGAATAACTTCTCCCCAAACTCTAGTTTTGGGGTGTTTAAATGTGCGTGGTTGTAGTACGATAGAGAGCAAAAGATGTGAGATTGGATATATGTTTGGTAGGAGGAGAATGGATGTATTGGCATTGTCTGAGACGAAGATGAAAGGAAAAGGAGAAGTGGCATTTGGTAATGTGAGAGGTAGGGTGTCTGGGGTTGAAAGGGGGAGAGCGAGAGAAGGTGTGGCATTATTGCTGAGTGAATGGATGGTAAATAAGGTAGTGGAATGGAAAGAAGTGTCATCTAGGCTGATGTCGGTGAGGGCTAGGATAGGTAGGGAATGTTGAGCTTTTGTTAGTGCTTATGGGCCAGGATGTGAGAGAAGTGAGGAAGAGCGGGATGAATTCTGGAATGAGTTAATTAGGTTTGTGGATGATCTGAGTAGAACGAACTATGTAGTAGTGTTGGGTGACTTTAATGCCAGAGTGGGTGATGGAGAGGTAGAAGGTGTTGTAGGAAAGTATGGGGTACCAGGTGAGAATGAGAGTGGCAAGAGACTGTTAGATATGTGTATGGAGCAAGAGTTGGTGATAGGTAATAGTTTTTTCAAGAAGGTAATAAATAAGTATACATGGATGAGAGTGGCAAATGGAAGAGTGAAAGAAAGAGCATTGATGGATTGTAGCAAAGAGCATGATGGGTAGAGTGAAAGATGTGCATGCATTTAAGGGTGTGGCTGCATGGATGTCTGATCATCTTTTGGTTGAAGCAAAAGTGGTAGTAGCAAAAGAATGGGGAAATAGAGTGGGGGGATTTAGAAGGGAAATGGTGAAGGTGGAAGAATTGAAAAAGCCAGAGAAGAGACAGGAATATCAGGACAGGTTGAAAGTGGCATACGACAGGGTGAAAGAAAGAAAAAGTGGGGAGTTAGAGGAGGAATGGGGGTTGATGAAAGAATGTTTTGTGGGACATGCAAGTAATGTGTGTTGAAAGAAGTTTGTTGGAGGTGGCATGAGGAGGGGCAGCGAGTGGTGGAATGAAAGGGTGAAAATGAAGGTGGAAGAGAAAAAGAGGGCTTTTGAGGAATGGCTGCAGTGTAAAAGTAGGAGGAAATATGAAAGACATAGGGAGAAAAATGTGGAAACCAAGCAGAAGGTAGAGGAAGAGAAGAGGTTGGCAAATGTTAGGTGGGGACTGGATTTTAGTAGGTCATATGAGGAGAATAAAAAGAAGTTTTGGAAAGAAATGAAGAGAGTAAGGAAGGGTGGATCGAGGATGGAAGAGACAGTGAAAGATGTGAATGGACAGATGTTAAGAGGGAACGATGCAAGGAAAAGATGGGCAGAATATTTTGAGTGCTTGCTGAATGTTGAGGAAGATAGAGAGGCAGCTATAGTGGTAGTGGGGGTGTTCAAGTGCCAGTAATGGGAGATGAAAATGAAAGAGAGATTACAAGAGAGGAGGTGAAAAGGGCATTGTATGAAGCGAAAGCGGGTAAAACACCTGGAATGGATGGTGTGAGAGCATTGGAATGGTTAGTTAGAGTGTTTAATATATGCTTTATGTTGTCAATGGTGCCACTGGAATGGGTGATTACTTTTATAGTGCCCCTATACAAAGGTAAGGGAGATGTGTATGAATGCAGTAATTTTAGGGGTATATGTTTGTTGAGTGTGGTAGGAAAAGTGTATGGTAGGATACTGGTTAATAGGATTAGGGATAAGACAGAAAATGTGATCGCAGAAGTGCAGAGTAGTTTTTAGGAGAGGTAGAGGTTGTATAGATCAGATTTTTATAGTTAGGCAGTTATGTGAGAAATATTTAGCAAAGGTTAAGGATGTGTATTTTGCATTTTTGGATCTGGAGAAATCGTATGATAGAGTTGATATAGAGGCAGTGTGGAATGTTTTGTGATTATATGGAATTAATGGTAAATTGTTGCATTCTGTGAAGAGTTTGTATGAAGGCAATAGAGCTTGTGTTAGAGTAGGGAATGAAGTGAGTGAGTGGTTTCCAGTGAGTGTGGGACTGAGACAGAGATGTGTGATGTCACCATGGCTGTTCAATTTGTATATTGATGGAATCATAAGAGAGGTGACTGAGCGAGTGCGAGATCGAGGTTTGAGAATGGTAGATGGGGATGATAACGAGTGGGAGCTGAATCAGTTGCTGTTTGCAGATGATACTGTGGTGGTGGCAGATTTAGAGGAGAATCTGTGTCAGTTAGTGTCAGAATTTGGAATGGTGTGTGAGAGAAGGAAGTTGCGAGTGAATGTGGGAAAGAGTAAGGTTATGAGGTGTACAAGAAATGAGGATGGTGCTGGATTGAATGTTATGTTGAATGGAGAGACACTTGAGGAAGTTGATCAGTTAAAGTATTTAGGCTTGGTTATAGCTGCAAATGGCGGAGTGGAAGCAGATGGGTGTCACAGAGTGAATGAAGGATGTAAAGTGTTGGGTGCGTTGAAAAGAGTGATGAAGAATAGAGGGTTGGAAATGAATGTTGAGAAAGTTTTGTATGAGAAAATGGTTGTGCCAACTGTGATGTATGGATCAGAGTTATGGTTATGAAAGTAAGTGAGAGACAGAAACTAAATATGTTTGAGATGAAATGCCTGAGGAATATGATTGGTGTATCTTGGTTGGATAGGGTTAGGAATGAAGTGGTGAGAGCAAGAATGGGTGTGAGGAGAGAAATTGCAGCAAGAGTAGATATGAATGTTCTGAGATGGTTTGGCCATGTGGAAAAGATGGATGATGAAAGACTGCTGAAAAAGGTGACGAATGCGAGAGTTGATGGGAGAAATGCTAGAGGGAGGCCTAGGTTTGGATGGATGGATGGAGTAAGGAGAGCCCTGATTGATAGGAGGATGGATGTGAGGGAAGCAATTGAGCGTGCTAGGAATAGGAATTAGTGGCGAGCGATTGTGACGCAGCTCTGATGGGCATCTACTTTTACCATGGGGCTGCATCTTACAGAGGTAGCCTTGTGGTAGGGGCAGTAGGGGAGTTGGCAGTTGTGAAGCGACACAGCTTGTGGAAGAGCTGGGAGGATGGGCTGTGGCACTCTAGCAGTGCCATCTGAATGGTCGCTAGCTCCCTCGTCATTGCCCATAGAGCAAAGTAATCCTCTTATTGTTTTCTCTTTTTGATATTGGCTACCCCCCAATTAAAAGGGGAAACAGCCAAGGTAGATAGATAGATAGAATTATTATTATTAAGGGCTCATCATTATTTGTATATCTGTTGGTTTATTTACCTTAATAACTGTGTACAGTGCCCCTCCCTAGTTGGCTGGAACAAAGAGAGTGTGGGGGGTTGGGTAGAATAGAATGTTGGAGAGAGAGAGAGATCTTTAACTCTTGTTCATTCAACCAAAACTACATTATTTATTGTAAAAATAATGGTTTAATTGCAAATTCGTAATAATTTTAATACTAATAATGATAATAATAATAATAATAATAATAATAGTAATCACAATCATCATCAAAGGAAGTTATTGTTACCAATAATAATAATAATAATAATGATAATAATAATAATAATAATAATAATATCTAAGGAGAATTTTTGGAATAGACATCATGTAAGTAATGCAGAGGCATATTAAAACATAGCAGAGAATTGGATATTCATTACACATCATTTATAATCCCTTCACATCTGACAGGTCATTACACTCTCCATCTCCGTTTCTCTTTACACCCTGATAAAGGCTGTTTTATTTTATAATTTTTTGGCCCGTCCTGGTGTCATAATCATCTTATTTTTTTTTTTTTTAATGTGTTCCTACTTCACGGAAATTCACCTATCACGGCCGGTCGCGGAACCGAACCCCCGTGATAAACGAGGGGTTACTGTATAGTCCTATTCATCGTTGATATATTGTGTAGTATTGCCATTGTTGCATTAATGCCATTTACAAAGGAAGGCTACTCGATGAGGATAACGAAAAGCATCCAGTCAGAATAAAAGCTCCTCAGGATTGAGTTTGGATACTTTTGTTTTATGAATGATAGAGGTGAGTAGTCATATAAGCTTGAGTAGTCATATTTGATGACAGTGATAGGGTACTGTATTAGTCAAAAAGCAAACTGCAGATAGACCTAGGTGAAAGTATAGATCTTGTTGACCTTTTATCCTTGTGCTGTAGTACATATATTTTCTCAATTGAGATACTATATGTCACTTTGCCAGCAGAGTTGCACAAATATTTCAGAAGAATTGAGGCACGAGGGGACTTATCATATCCTTGTCATATTTTCTTCCTGTGCAAGATGTTTTATATCAACAAAAGTATTAGTTTTGGATTGCCACCCTAACTCTTTTGTCTCTTTTTTTTTCTGGTTCTTGCAATATTTGTGCATGAGTGTTGAAATCTGTATCTCCCATCTCCAATAATATCTCTTTCAGTCACCAGTGATACAGTGAATATGATATACGCAGTTCCTACTCCTCCTTCACCAGCACATCCCATTTAGATATTTCCTGAAGCATGCCTGAGTAAGGACTTCTTGCTTCATTATTGCCAGGGATATATCTTATCAGTATTGTTATGATCTTCATCGCATGATTTAAATCTATTTATATCAGAGCAAAAAAATTGTGATTTACATTGGGAAGAATTTTTATTAATATTATTATTTTTTTATTACAAATATGAAAAGTCTAATTCCATTGAGTTAAATGTCCAGCTGCAAGATGTTTTGCAATGGATATGAAAGCAAATCTACTCTTGGTGATGATTTAGCTGTTATCTAATGGTACTTGATTAGTAGCTAAATAGTTTTGCAATTTGAATATGCATTGATAGAAAATTTCAAATTACTTCAGTTTTATATTAATTTTTAGAAGTAATAAAGATATACATAATTTTAAAAGTACAATAGAGAACCCATCCACAAGTGTAATTGCTCCATACTTGTACATGTGAATTCTGATACTTTTGTTTGCCCATCCTCACTTGACAAGTTCCTGTTCTCATTGCATGAGTACACAAGTGCTACAAGTGTCAATTTGCCAAGTAGTATAAGTTTGTCGTATTTCATTGAAATTTGTACATTATCTTTTTAAAGTCAATAAATAATTAATGCAAATCATTATTCATGCCTTTTTGAAGAATTGCAGCAAGTAGCAGGAAACAGGACCTGCTCAGGTTTTATAAAGAGACTTCCAAAAGGAATGGATTATTGGAGAAAATGTAAAAAGTGCCGTCAAGAAGAGTGCTCGTGGTTACTTCTGATACAATATGGAACACTTTGACAGACTCAGTTGTTTATTATTTAAAGAAATGGGAGATAATAGTAAAAACATGCAAGAATATGATGAAGGTAATGATCAGAGAATTGAAAGGAAAGTTGATGACAAAGTTCTGATGAGGGCTGAAGATCATTTGTATATAACAGGGTTTTGTTCCTGACAGCTGTCGTAACCCGGTTTTCATCGTAAGTCGTAACACCTATTCTAAAAATATATAATTTATAACAGAAAAATAACCTAAGTGCATAATCTAAGACATAAAAATAACCTAAGTACATAATCTAAGACATAAAAATGGTAAACCCACACTATACAGTATTGCCTACCTTTACTCGTGTGATGTAAGACGTATAAATATTAAAAGTACACTATACAAAATTGTTGACCTTTCCTTCTGTGGTTTGCTTGCACACTGGAAGGGGTGTTGCAAGGGAGGAAGAGACTGATAGGCTTATAAGGAGGAGGAAGCTAGAGAGGCAGGTGCTGAGGAGACTGGGGCAGGTGAGTCTGGAAAGGCAAGAGAACCTGCAGCAGATGCTGGAGATTTTGGGGCAGGTGAGTCTATATAGGCACCTGAAGTAGAGGGTACAGGATATGTTGCTGGGAACTCTACCTTCATGAAGAATTGATTGAGGGGAGTCTGAATGGATACCCTCTTCTTCGACTCCTATATTTCCTTGTAACACCGCAGGCAATCCGTGACCCCTCTGAGTGACCTTAGTGTACCTGGCAGGTTTGGGGTTCTGAGCCTCAAACTTTGCCAACCCTTCCTCTGTCAGGGCAAAAGATACTTCCAACTCCCTGGTTGTGAATCTCTTGGGCTCTGAGCTAGGTGCAGCTCTGTTTCATCATCATCCCCCACCTCCAACTTGAGCTCCTTACTCTGGGCAACAACGATCTTGGTGACAGCCTCAACTATCTTCTTAAAGTCATGAAAGTCATTCACAAACTGGGGGTGCAAGTTCATCTATACCTTATTCAAATTCGTCTGCTTAACCTCCTCCCAAGCATTAGCAATATCCTTCACAGGCTGAAGAATATTGTACAACTTCCATAATTTCTTGGAAGTCAAGTTTTTGTCCTCTGTTGTCCTTTGGAGGTAGTAGGCCTTGAAAGAGGCAATGACCCCCTAATCCACTGGCTGTAAAATGGAAGTGGTATTAGGATGAAAGTCATCCAAATAAGGAGGGTGACCAGGGGCATTGTCCAGCACTAGCAACACCTTAAAGGGCAGACCCTTGGAAGCACAGTACCTCTCCACTTCAGGCAAAAAGTGGTTGCTGAACCAGCTCTCAAAAATATGAAGGGTTATCCTAGCCTTCTTGTTAGACTTCCAGGTGACTGGCAGTTGACCCTTCCAGATGCCCTTGAGTGCCCTAGGATTTTCTGCCAAGTAAGCCAACAAACAAAAACAAAACAAACAAAAACAAAAACATTTATTTCCATTTTGTACAATGGTTATTCAACATTAATAGTAACTTATAAGTAGACATGTAATTAAACTAATAAATAAGAGGGTTAGACATATAGTTAAATTAAATGTAGCTTTCATAGAAAATAATAATGCTGTAATAAAAATGTTACAATAATGTTAATAATAAAGTAGTAAGTATGCCACTAGATACAGGATCGTTATTATCGGCATCATTTCCATATTTGTTTCCTTACAATGAGAATAATTAGTTCTTACTGAGCAGCAACTATTTGTCCAAAAGAAAACTGTATAGTTTGCCTTTGAAAGCTGTGAAAGAGGATGCATTTTTAAGATGCTCTGGAATATTATTCCAGAGTGTTGGCCCTTTGATAGTGATCATCTTTGAACCTGCTTCTGTGTTTGTTCTGTGAATAAAGAGCTCACTGCTCTGTCTTGTGTTGGTTCCCCTTATATCCCTGACTGTTTTTAAATCAAATAGCCAGCTAGGATAATGATGGTCCAAAATTTTGAATACAAAAACATAAATAGCATAAGCGACCTTATTTTCTGCCCGCAGCCACCCAAGTTTATTAAGAGCTGGTGTGATGTGGTCGTATTTTCTTATTCCTCCCAGGGCAACTCGAGCTGCAAAATTAATAAGCTTCTGTATATCTGTTTATCTGAGTCTTAGTGGTAGCTCCCTAAACAGTTGTGCAGTAATTAATGTGACTTAGGGCTAGAGATTCAACAACAGTTATTCGAGTGGTAGTCTCAAAATTGTCTTTTATACGTGATAAGTACATTAATGTTCCTGTAACCTTTTTGCATACTTTATCTATGTGGGAATCAAACAACATGTGGTTATCAAAGTGAATTCCTAGGTTTTTGACGGTTTTGCTAGGTGTGATAATATTGTCGCAAAAATTAATTGTTGTGTTTTCTGGAATTTGTGCTATGTGGAACCTTGAACCAATAAATATGCACTGTGTTTTACTTTCGTTACTTAACAGCCCAATTTCTTGGAAATAGGTTTTAATTTTTGACAGAGTGTTTTCTGCTCTTAAAGTTAGCTCTGGGAGATTATTAATATCACCACTAAGGAGTAGTTGAGTGTCATCTGCATATTGTACGACTAGACAGTCAGAAATGAAAGAAGATAGATCATTTACGTAAATGGAGAAGACGATAGGACCAAGTACTGATCCCTGTGGAACACCAAATGATACATTTTTTGGCACAGAGATAATGTTGTTAAGACGTATGGACTGTTTACGATTAGATAGATACTCGCTAAACCAGCTTGGATCAATATTTAAGTTAATACATTTACTTAAAAGAATTTCATGGTTTACACTGTCGAAGGCTTTTGATAAGTCCAACAAAACTAGCAAAGATATTTTTTTCATATCTATTTTATTATATATACTATTCGTAACTAAGCAGTGCAGTTTCCGTCGAGAGTTTTGGTCTGAAACCATGTTGGCTAATCGTTAGTAGTCTATTTGATTCTAAATATGACATAAGTTGGCATGCAACAATTTTTTCTAATATTTTAGAGAAAATGGGTAGCAGGGAAATGGGACGATAGTTTGTCACATCTTCTCTGTCCCCCTTTTTATGCAGAGGTATTACATGTGCTATTTTCCAAGAGTCAGGAAACTTTTTAGTAACAATGGAAGTGTTCATAATAGTTAGAATATAGGATGCAATCACGGGTAGAACATCTTTGATGAACTGAAATGGTATACCATCTGAACCATAAGAGCCAGAGTTTCTTAGGCTCTTTATGGTAAGAATTAGGGTAGCACAATCGATAGGAATAAGCTTGAAGTACTCTCTTGTGTTTTCATTGGAAGAATTGTCATTTAAGCAATTACTCATATTCACTGAGTTGATGTTTTCTTGAGTTTTTTCATATGTATTTTTGCCAACATTAGCAAAATAGTTATTAAAGTTTTCTGCTTTGTCTTTCAACTCCGTAATATTTTCATAACTTTCTGAGGTACTCTTTTCATTTGGTATCATGCTTCTTATCACTTTCCATGTTGCTGCTGTATCATGTCTAGAGTCATTAAATTGTTTTTTGTAAAAGTCTTTTTTACTTACACTGATGAGAGATCTGACACGTTTCTTTTCTGTTTTATAACGTTCTCGGAGAGTCATATCATATCTATTCATTTTTAGCTCTTTATGTATTTGATTTCTGATTTGCATTGCCTCTTTGATGTCATTAGTTAGCCAGGGGGCTGAGGGGCGGGTTATTTTTCTTGTTACAATGGGTGCACAACTATCTAAGCATTCAAGGAAGACTTTTGTTAGAATCTCAACCTGCAAATCGACGTTATCTGTGTATTTAATTCTATTAAGTGCATTTGTGTTGTTGCTTAATGTTTCACAAAAGATATCAGGGGAGTAATTTTTTAGACACCGGAATGTCTTGAGGAGAGGCTTCCTTTTGGGCTTGTTTATGTTTAGCATAGCAATGTTCAGCTCGTGGTCTGCAATTGGGCAGGGAACTACGTCCCAATAGAGTATGCTTTCCACTTTATTTGTTATTATCAGATCTATAAGAGTCCTAGAATTGGGGGTTATGCGGGTCGGTTTTGTCATTATTTGTGTTAACTTCACAGTGTTGATCACCCTTTTCATTTTGTTATCTGCTGAGAGCAAGTCATCATTAAAATCACCAAGTATGTATATGGGTTTATGACGCACACAGATATTTCTGAATGTTTCTAGTAGATGATTGAATGAACTGGTAGGTGCTTTAGGGTGACGGTAAACACACCTACAATGAAAGATGGAAGTTTCTGATACTGCACAGTGATCCATAAATCTTCGAGCTCCTCAGTTTTTTCTAAACCTGTGGCTATTTCTGATGCACTAAGATAATTTCTAACATAAATACAAACCCCACCCTCTCTGCCATGGTCATTGCGAAATATTTTAAACTCTGGAATATTCACATATCTATTTTCAGTTGTAGGAGGAAGCCAAGTTTCACTTACACAGAGGATGTCTATGTTGTAGTCTTTTGTTAGCATTATTATTTCCTCAAAATGAGCGAGCAGGGACTGAGCGTTCACATGTACTAATGTTACATTCTTACCATGTTTCATTGGGGTGGTATCCATAGTCATAGTTGTAGTTTCAGCTTGCAGTCTCAAGCAGCATTATCCCCCAGATGCAAAGTCAGTCTTCCCTTGCTGGCTTTATAGCCTGATGCTGTCTTCTCCTCCTTGGCGATGTATGTACGACTAGTCATACACTTCCAGAACAAGCCAGATTCATCTACTTTAAATACTTGTTTAGCTCAGTAACCCTCCCTCCTTAATTATTTCTGCTAACACACTGGGAGAGACTTTTGTTGCTTTTTCGTTACCACTAGCAACTTCACCTTGCGCACTTAGGTTACGCAAATTAGTGTGAGTCTTAAAATAATTAAACCAACCCCCTACTGGCCACATACTCTTCACTTGCACTCCCTTCCCCCTTTTCACTTATCACAGCATCGTACTTTATTTTAGCTTTTTCTTGTATCAACATGAGACCCACTGGGATAGGCTGTCAATGCTGGTCATCCAGTCAAATCAATAGTATGCTCTCCATATCAATCATAAGGCCACTACACTTCTTAGTAATCACAGTGGACATCATAGAGGTAGAACAATTCACATGTTCAAGGATATGATCTCTATCCTTAATGATTGTCGCCACCGTTGAGTGGGCTAATCCCAGTCAGTGGCCAATTTTCGTAGCACTTTCTCCCTTTTCCGAGCATTTTACTATTGTAACTTTAATTTGCTTGGTGATGGCTTTCTTTTCTTCACAGAATTACTATCACAAAAATCATCACTACACTTGGGAGGCATAGTACAGCTCAGTAACACGCAAACACAAGTGAAACCAACGAGAGAGCAGATGAGCATGAGGAACTATACGGCGTATGAGAGTAAACTGAGTGATGCTTCTTCTTCTCAGTCTAATACCGCATGAGGAGCTATTCTTTCACGATGCTTAACAAACTGTTTCACATGAAGATAGTATTTATGGCAATGTATTTGATAATTTTGTAAATAAATTGATTGTAATTCCTTCAAATAAGCAAATACATAAACAAATAAACTCATTAACTTGATATATGCGCATACAACAATCGTGTGACAGCGAATTCGTCCGCCACGCTCAGCAAACTATTCCGCATAAGATCGTATTTATGGCTGTTTGGTAATTTTGTAAATACATTCACTATAATTTCTTCAAATAACCAAATCCATAAGCAAATAAATAAATAAAGCCATTAACTTTCTATAAACGATTACAACAGTCCTGCTAGCTGTGTATTCGTCCACCATGCTCAAAAGCTGTTCAGCGCATGAAGTTTTTATTTACCACACAAGCCTGGTAGGTCGAAAAATTGATTTATTTATAAAATATTAATAATTTGTGGACCTCTTTCATAACTGCGGAAAATCGTAGCTCGAGGATGGCATAACCCGGGGACTCCCTGTATATAATTGAAGTTGAAAAATGATATTGAGGATTGTTAACACCAAGATAGAGATAATTTTGAGCAAAGAATAAATGTAACTTTAACACCTTCCACTCTGTAACAAATATAATAGATCCAAGATATCAAGGCAGGTTGCTGATGCCTGAACAGCAAAACACTGCAGAGCAGTATGTTTGTAAGTGCCATCCATATTTGCTTCCAACTTTCTTAGCGTTTCGTGGAAGAAGTGCTCCATTTAAAAAACTTCAAATTGATTTAAAAAGTTGTAGAATAACTCTACCTTCTTACAAGATGGAAGTATTTTACAACTGATTTAAAAGAATATATAATGAATGCCCCTAAGCAGTTATTTATGACAGTTTCATCATTATAAGGTTTTGTACATTCTAAGGTCAGGAATCGATTAGGTCAAGAAAAGTCATCAAAGCTGGTGGCTGTTCAATAGGCATTTCAGCAAATCATTTTTTAACAAATAAAGTTTTTTCCGGAGAATGAGAACTGAAAAGTAGATGTTTACTTATGTAAACTGTTTATAAGCATTTCTACTGGGCACATTTTTAATATTAGTGTCCTTAGATTTTTAAGGGATGAAAAATTCGAAAATTAGGAATGTTTTAGCAGATTCAATTTTTTTCCAAAGGATGAAAAGTACCTGTTTACTTTCGTTTTGTACATTGTAAGGTCAATTACTAAGCATCTATTAAGCATACTTTCAGTAATAAATTTTTTTTAGGATAAAAAATTTGTTAAGTACTGTACTCATTTGTTGTACTCTCTGATTTTGTATTAGAATATTTGTTATTATTTTTCTTAATTTTAGAAATGAGCCTTATATTAGCTTTTTTCTTTTTTAAATACTCGCCATTAGAACAATTGTAGTTAATAGTTGTTATCCTGCCCATCATTGTGGGTAGAATATTGTGGTCGGTGCAGTAAAAAGTCATAGTGCTGATTTAAATAGAACAAAAAAAGATCTGATTTAATTAAAAATATAATTTCTTGATTTTTCTTGGAAAACAAAATTATGATATTCCTCCAACCCTGTCTCATATAGCTGCATCCAGTAACTTATGTGGAGTATGAGAATGGAATTAATTTTCTCCCACCAATAGTATTATTCATTACAGTATATGCTATGTGAATTTATAACCTCTGTATACTGTATATAATTTTTATTGGAATTGCAAGCTTGATGTTACTGTCCTTTGTCATGGGAATAGCAGCATATATTTATGAAATCTTACATGTCAATAATATGGTCATTTACTTTTTTGATATTCACAATAGTGGTGATGAAACCACACACTTTCAGATTTGTTTTGCATCGAGAAAAGAATGATAGAAAGGCAGAGATGACAACTCTAATTTTCTTGCCCCTTTTGTCGTTTTCCCTTCTGATGTTACAGGATTAATATTGAGATTCCTTGTAAATCCTGTATCCCTTGAGTATATCCCTTATATCTCTCTCTCACTAAATGAGAAAGACTCACAGTATGTGATAGAGATTCTCTCTACCTTGCTACTGGAGAATAATTTTTTTTCTCTCTCTCTCTCTCTCTCTCTCTCTCTCTCTCTCTCTCTCTCTCTCTCTCTCTCTCTCTCTCTCTCTCTCTCTCTCTCTCTCTCTCTCTCTCTCTCTCTCTCTCTCTCTCTCTCTCTCTCTCTCTCTCTCTCTCTCTCTCTCTCTCTCTCTCTCTCTCTCTCTCTCTCTCTCTCTCTCTCTCTCTCTCTCTCTCTCTCTCTCTCTCTCTCTCTCTCTCTCTCTCTCTCTCTCTCTCTCTCTCTCTCTCTCTCTCTCTCTGTGTTTGTGTCTGTTTGTCTGTCTGTCAAAATAGACTGGATTCCTGCTGTAGCTTCTTGTTCTAAGGCATTGATTATGATTAGCTATATTAAGTTAAAATAGAGGACACTAACCCAAATTAGCCAATAGTGCGCTAGAGCATCAATTCATTATTAAAATGAATTACAGGAGTTACCTAGCCACTAGTTTCATTATTCCAACTATATTTCCTTATTCCACATACAGTATTGCCTTTGTACAGTCCACTTGTGACTTCTTGGAAGCCCCTCACTCCTTGCCCTACTTAAGCCTTTTAAGCATTGGTTTTATTTTGTTGTTTGTCAACTCGCCCATTTTTGAAGGATATTTGTAAAACTCTGTATGGTATAAGCAGTCCTGCGGAATTGGAATTGTAAGCCATTATTGGGTTACTTGAGTCGGGAAAAATATGAATTCTGAATCTAGCTAAGTGTGCTCTATAAGTTGACCCAGACAATGAGAGGTATAATATAGGTTTAGGTGTAATTTATATTAGGTTTCTTGAAATAAATACAGTTTTTTGTTCATTTTTAATTTCGTGTGTATATATTTTCAGTGTTATTTTCTACCAGAACACACTATGTACAGTTCTGTTAAAAAGATAATTGAAGAACATATTTTTACAGTGCACAGTAAAGTAAGTTGGTCTTTCAAGGGGATTCATGAGATGGGTTCCATGTAAATCCAACCCAAAAATTCCTCCCACTAAAATTCCTCCCCAAGAAATTACCACCCTTGAAATTTTCTCCTCATCAGTTTTTTATCCCACGAAACCTAGCCTAACCTAACCTAACAATGAAACAAACTTAAGGCAAACAATAAAAAATTTAAATGTATTGGTTAATTGGTGGAATTTTCGTGTGGTGGAAATTTATGGGCAAAAAATTTTGTGGTGTGGAATTTTCGTGGGAGGAATTTTCTGGGTGGATTTTACGGTCTCACATGAAATGATGGGTTTATTTTGATTTGTACAAAAGTGTATGGTGGACAGCTCTTACAGAATCCTCTCTCTCTCATTCGATAGAGACCATGACAAGCAGCTTTCTAAGAGCTCATCTCTAGGGATACTAAGGATAGGCTGCATACTGATAGTTTAGCTGTATAAAAAGTCCCTCCTAGACTCTTGGAGATTGCTGCCTCCTTCATTAGAAAAATGTTACTAATATCACAGAAGTTTAGAGCATCACAATTAAAATACATCAGAGTTAGGTCTTGGAACAAATATAACCACCTTTTGCAATGTGTTCATTCTCTTATTACTACCATCCCTTCTATTAGCTTGCTTTCTATCTGCAGATAGTTTGAAATACCAAATCCTACACTTTGCATTGCAGATGTATGAACATCTAAATTTTTATCTTTTCCACAATTTTAGTTTTATGTATTAAAGCTATTCTCCTTTCATTGCAGAGTGCTGCTGCCAATGCCAACGTAACCCCTTCGTACGTACAGCCAACAGCATCCACGGGATTGGGGGGTGGACAGCCGGCTGTTGTGACGCCCACCTTGACTAATCCTCCCTCTTATGCTCCCTCGGCACAGC